>JBBPBX010079731.1:0-16325 GCA_038048925.1 Garcialebias charrua
ATATTTTATAAATCAGCGTGTTTACTCAATACCGTTAAGGTATTTTGAGCCACCCACAAAAAACATACATCAGACTACTCTCCAAGACCAGGCCTATGAGGCATAGCTGTTTATTATTTTTATGCATTTTGTAATTTTTCAAAAATTTATTTTTAATAAATCTGTGTTTTTGGTCAATACCATTCAGGTCTTTTGAGCCACCCACACAAAACTTATATCAAACTACTCTCCAAGACCAGTCTTACAAGGCATATCTTTTTATTTTTCATTTTTATACATTTTGTAATTTTTCACAAATTAATATTTCATAAATCAGTGTTTTTGCTCAATACCGTTAGTCTTTTGAGCCACCCACACAAAACTTACATCAAACTACTCTCCAAGACCAGGCCTACGAGATACAGCTGTTTATTTTAAATAAAATTGTATTTTGTAATTTTTGACAAATTAATATTTCTGAAATCAACGTGTTTACTCAATACTGTTCAGTTTTTTTGAGCCACCCGCACAAAACGTACATCAGACTACTCTACAAGACGAGTCTTATGAGGTACAGCTTTTTATTTATCATTTTTATGCATTTTGTAATTTTTCACAATTTAATATTTCATAAATCAGAGTTTTTGCTCAATATCATTCAGGTCTTTTGAGCCACCCATACAAAACTTACATCAGACTACTCTCCAAGATGAGTCTTATGAGGCACAGCTTTTATTTATAATTTGTATGCATTTTGTAATTTTTAACAATTTAATGTTTCATAAATCAGTGTTTTTGCTCAATACCGTTCAAGTCTTTTTAGCCACCCACACAAAACTTACATCAAACTACTCTCCAAGACCAGGCCTACGAGGTACAGATTTTTATTAATGATTTTTATGCATTTTGTACTTTTTCATAATTTAATATTTCATAAATCAGTGTTTTTGCTCAGTACCGTTCAAGTCTTTTGAGCCACCCACACAAAACTTACATCAAACTACTCTCTAAGACCAAGCCTTTGAGACACAGCTTTTAGTTATCATTTTTATGTATTTTGTAATTTTTCACAATTTAATATTTCATAAATCAGTGTTTTTGCTCAATACCTTTCAAGTCTTTTGAGCCACCCACACAAAACTTACAAACTACTCTCCATTTCCAGGCCTATGAGGCACAGCTTTTTATTTTTCATTTTTATATATTTTGTAATTTTTCATAATTTAATATTTCATAAATCAGTGTTTTTGCTCAATATCATTCAGGTCTTTTGAGCTACCCACACAAAACTTACATCAGACTACTCTCCAAGACGAGTCTTATGAGACACAGCTTTTATTTATCATTTTCATGCATTTTATAATTTATCACAATTTAATATTTCATAAATCAGAGTTTTTGCTCAATATCATTCAGGTCTTTTGAGCCACCCACACAAAACTACATCAGACTACTCTCCAAGACGAGTCTTATGAGGCACAGCTTTTATTTATCATTTTTATGCATTTTATAATTTTTAACAATTTAATATTTCATAAATCAGCGTGTTTACTCAATATTGTTCAGGTCTATTGAGCCACCCGCATAAAACGTACATCAGACTACTCTTCAAGACTAGCCCTATGAGGTACAGCTTTTTATTTATCATTTTTATGCATTTTGTAATTTTTCACAATTTAATATTTCATAAATCAGAGTTTTTGCTCAATATCATTCAGGTCTTTTGAGCCATCCACACAAAACTTACATCAGACTACTCTCCAAGACGAGTCTTATTAGGTACAGCTTTTATTTATCATTTTTATGCATTTTGTATTTTTTCACAATTTAATATTTCATAAATCAGCGTTTTTGCGCAATACCATTCAGGTGTTTTGAGCCATCCACACAAAACTTACATCAAACTACTCTCCAGACCAGACCTATGAGGCACAGCAATTTTTATGCATTTTGTAATTTTTCACAATTTATTATTTCATAAATCAGCGTGTTTACTCAATATTGTTCAGGTCTATTGAGCCACCCGTACAAAACGTACATCAGACTACTCTCCAAGACTAGCCCTATGAGGTACAGCTTTTTATTTATCATTTTTATGCATTTTGTAATTTTTCACAATTTAATATTTCATAAATCAGAGTTTTTGCTCAATATCATTCAGGTCTTTTGAGCCACCCATACAAAACTTACATCAGACTACTCTCCAAGATGAGTCTTATGAGGCACAGCTTTTATTTATCATTTTTATGCATTTTGTAATTTTTAACAATTTAATATTTCATAAATCAGTGTTTTTGCTCAATACCATTCAGGTGTTTTGAGCCACCCACACAAAACTTATATCAAACTAGTTTCCAATACCAGGCCTATGAGGCACAGTGGTTTATTTATCATTTTTATGCATTTTATAATTTTTAACAATTTAATATTTCATAAATCAGCGTGTTTACTCAATATTGTTCAGGTCTATTGAGCCACCCGCATAAAACGTACATCAGACTACTCTACAAGACGAGTCTTATGAGGTACAGCTTTTTATTTATCATTTTTATGCATTTTGTAATTTTTCACAATTTAATATTTCATAAATCAGAGTTTTTGCTCAATATCATTCAGGTCTTTTGAGCCACCCATACAAAACTTACATCAGACTACTCTCCAAGATGAGTCTTATGAGGCACAGCTTTTATTTATCATTTTTATGCATTTTGTAATTTTTAACAATTTAATGTTTCATAAATCAGTGTTTTTGCTCAATACCATTCAGGTGTTTTGAGCCACCCACACAAAACTTACATCAAACTAGTTTCCAATACCAGGCGTATGAGGCACAGTGGTTTATTTATCATTTTTATGCATTTTGTAATTTTTAACAATTTAATATTTTATAAATCAGCGTGTTTACTCAATACTGTTCAGGTATTTTGAGCCACCCGCACAAAGCGTACATCAGACTACTCTCCAAGAAGAGTCCTATGAGGTACAGCTTTTTATTTATCATTTTTATGCATTTTATAATTTTTCACAATTTAATATTTTATAAATCAGCGTTTTTCCTCAATACCATTCAGGTGTTTTGAGCCACCCACACAAAACTTACAGCAAACTAGTTTCCAATACCAGGCCTATGAGGCACAGCTGTTTATTTATCATTTTTATGCATTTTGTAATTTTTAACAATTTAATATTTCATAAATCAGTGTTTTTGCTCAATACCATTCAGGTGTTTTGAGCCACCCACACAAAACTTATATCAAACTAGTTTCCAATACCAGGCCTATGAGGCACAGTGGTTTATTTATCATTTTTATGCATTTTATAATTTTTAACAATTTAATGTTTCATAAATCAGTGTTTTTGCTCAATGCCTTTTTGGAGGATTCTGACAAGATGGCGGCGGGTGTGGCAGTGCGTGTTGGAGGAGCTGCTGGCTCACAAACAAAATCTGAGATTCTTGTTTATAAAACAACAGATGGGAAAGTTATTATAGAGGATGAACTTCTAAACTTTATTACCATCAAAATGAGAACTCTGTCACAAGATGAAATTGTATTGTTGGTGTCAAACAATTTCTCGTCGGAGTGGATTGAAGAGTCCAAGCGTGTACTATTTGATCTCTGCACGACTTCTATACGATGCGTCAGGCACAAAGGCTCCCAGAAGGACATTAATAATGTTAAAGACTGCCTAAAGGTGCTTAATGAATGTGGAGAGAACATTCCCAGGTTTGTCTCACACTACCTGGACGAGCTACCACCTGTCGGATTTGGCAACATGGACGCGTCAGCTCTGCTCAGCCGAGTGGAGCAGCTGAGCAGGGAAGTGTCGAGTCTGAGGGAGGCCATGAAGACTCAAACAGGCGTGAGTGAACACCTTGGTGCATGTACTGCAGCTATGGATCGCAGGTTGGCTGCTGTTGAGAGCTTTTGCAGCCCACCTGGGCGGATGGATGGAGCTGATGCACCTGCGCCACCTGCACGGATGGACGGAGCGGCTGCACCGGAGCCACTTGGACAGCGTGAGGAAGCGCTGTCCGAGTCTCCATCATGGAGCACTGTTGTGAGGAAAGCAATGAAAAAGCCTGCGCGTCCTCCAAACGCAGCAGCGCAGCGCAACGCGCGTCCACAAAAGGAGCAGCGGAGAAATGTTGGCATATTTGGAACTGGACCCGATGACAACATCCCAGTGATTAGAACCAAACTGGTGAGTGTGTTTGCAACTCGGTTCTCTCCAGAGCTTGATGCTGGCACGCTGTCCTCTTATCTCTCTGAGAAACTGGAGAAACGTGTGACGTGTCGGAAGATCGACTCGAGTCACAATAGATGTAGCTCATTCCAGGTCACAGCAGAGTGCAACGAACTGTCTGAGATGTACGAGCCACAACTTTGGCCAACGGGGGTTTATGTTCGCCGTTATTTTGAGGCACGCAAACCCAGAGCTGACAGGGACAATGTTGCACTCGTGTCAGGGGGCGGAGCTGAGCTGCAGCGCTCTGCACCTGTGGTTACACCTGTCGCTTCAGGAGAGCAGCCGTGCACTAGCACGGATCAAACTGCCACAGCATAAATGAGCATTAATGTTGTGTCATATAATGTGCGTGGGCTGCGCGTTGGCCAAACAGAGGCAGATAAATCACGTCGTCTTGTGGTGGACGAACTTCTGAAAAAATGTGATGTTTTGTGCGTTCAAGAGACTTTTTTATCTAAACAGGACCTGGACAGACTCAACTCCCTGCATGAAGACTTTTATGGTGCAGGTGAATCTACCACTGACTTTAGCACTAAGTTAGTGCGGGGCAGAATTTCTGGGGGCGTGGCAGTATTGTGGCATAAAAGGTACGATCAGATGATTAAAGTGATTAGACTGGATGTTGACTGGGCTATAGGAATCGAGTTCAACTTCAGGGATAAAAAGTTCATTATACTGAATATATATACACCTTATGAAAGCCCCGAGAATGAAGATGAATATCTTAATAGGCTGGCATATATTGTGTCATTTATTCAGGACAATCCATCATAGGCGTAATTTACACGGGGGTTAGGGGGGTTTTGACCCCCCCAATAATTTGATCCGGTCATTTAGCCCCCCCAATAAAATGAAATCATTTCGTCATTATACATATCTTACATCAATAATTGATTTTCTTTATTCATTCAAATTTTTTAGTAAAATTGCTGCATGTTTTTAACAAACTCCCTGAGGACTGACCCCCTCCCATGCAAATAATTTGGTATCACCCATCTCACCGGCTACAGGAAGTCACGTGAGTCACGGAGCTGCTCATGAAGTTGCCCAGAAGTTTCTACATGCATGTGTTCGAAAAAGGCCTCCTTTGGTCGGACTGACTCTGTCGCTGCCCGCCCCTTGCTATGGATGTAGCTGCTATTAGCTGTGAGGTTCGCTGTTTTTGTTTGCAAGATACCACTCATAAACCACACCGCGGATTTTTAAATCAAGCTGATTTCACATTTGGTTCAGCTCAGGAGCCCATCTGCTGTAGTGAGGTAAGAAATATATTTTTTAAGCGTTTATTTAACTAAATTTAAAGAAACAAAGCTCCGGTTTGACCCGCCTGGCGCCTGCATAAAATTCAGCGAACTTTTTTTTTTTTAAATCCAGCTGATTTGAACATTTCGTCAAACTCAGGAGTACGTCTACTATCACCCATAAGTCAGCGAAGAAATACTGTATATTTTTAAGCGTTTATTTAGCTAAATTTAAAGAAAGAAAGCGTCCGGTTTGACCCGCCTGGCGCCTGCATAAAAATCAGCGAACTTTTTTTTTTAAATCCAGCCGATTTGAACATTTAGTTAAACTCAAGAACACGTCTTCTATAAAGTCAGCTTAGTAATATATTTTTTCTCGCAAAGAAATAATTGTTTTTACCGTGTTTCTTTGTGAAGTTCTTCGTACTAGCTGGGTCCTGTCGCCGCCATCTTGATCAGGACAAAGCTGACGCGTCGCGTGGAGATGACGCGTATACAGCAAGAGAAATTGAATATGATGTCCCATTAAGTAAAGCAGAAATAAAAATAATTGTTAAAGATAAAATAAATGATATGTGGCAGGAGAGGTGGGATTTAGAGGAAAGAGGAAGACATTTACATAACATACAGAAGGAGGTACTCCTAAGTGACGATAGTAGTTTAATGTCTAGGAGAGAGGAAGTATGGATTAAGTTGAGGATTAATAATAATAATAATAATAATAAATTCAATTTATACCGCACTTTTCATTAATAAAAATCTCAAAGTGCTTGGGCACACTACATTAAATAGTGGTCTAAAGATAATAGGAAAACATCCATCAGGTGACTGCTCTAATTGTGGGGTACTGGAAGGAGTGGAACATGTGTTGATTTATTGTAAGAAATATAATAAAGAGAGGAAGGCACTGGAAAGGGTAATGGGGAGTTCGGTGACAATGGTTACTTTATTGAAGAAAAATCAGTCACAGGTTATAACTAAAGCATTTGTTAAATATTTGAAAGTTACAAAATTAGCTGAAAGGATTTAATTTTATTTTAATTAATTAATTAATTAATTTATTTATTTATTTTTTGTTGAAAGTAGACTCTTGAATTACATCTCCGTCCAGTTGATGGCGGTAATGCACTGAGTTTGTAAACTGCCAGTAAACACCATCGAAGAAGAAGAAGAAGAGATGACGCGTATTAAACACTGAAGCGTATAGTGTACAATTTTTTCGTGTTTATTGTTAATCACAACCCCCCCAATGTTAGACCTAAAGTTACGCCCCTGCAATCCATCCACTTGTTTTTTTATTGTGGGGGATATGAATGCTGATGTGACAGATTGTAAGTCATTATTTGCCAATCACTTAAAGCAATTTTGTTCCAGCAATAAGTTGATCCTATCCAGTGAAGTGCTCTTGCCTGTAGATAGCTACACTTACATTAGTGAGGCGTGGTACACAACTTCGTGGTTGGACCACTGTATCTGCACGGAGGATGCACATACCTCTTTAAAGACCATCAGGATTAATTATGAATTTGCAACATCTGATCATATCCCTGTCTCCTTGTCTATAGATATGGGTAATCTACCAGCCCTTTTGCCTGAAAACAATGACAGGCGAGAAGGAAAAATAAATTGGGACAATCTGACTGAGCAGGAGCTGAATCTATACTGCACCCAGTCTGAAACCTTGCTGAATACTATTGTTTTGCCAAAAAGTGCAGTGAGATGTTCGGACATGAACTGCAAAAATACGCAACATGGCACAGAGTTGTGCTCTCTATATGAGGAAGTGTTAAAATCACTTCTTATCTCAAGTAGATCTTTGCACAAAATTAAAAAGCATCAAGCCAAGCCAGGGTGGAATGAATATGCAAAAGAACTTCATGCTGAAGCCAGAAGGGCTTTTAAACTGTGGGCTGAATCAGGCAAACCTACACATGGTCCAGTATTTGATTTTAAGAAGAGGACAAATGCTAATTTTAAATATGTTTTACGATTTATTAAGAGGAATGAAAACGCACTTAAATCTGAGTCACTTGCAATGAAATTACAACATAACTGTCCTACAGAATTCTGGAAAGAAATTAAAAGAGTCAATAATGTAAAAACCTCCTTGCCAACAAACATTGATGGTGCAAATGGACCAGATGAAATTATGCAATTATGGAAGGAACACTATCATGAACTGTTTAACCGTAATAAAAGTAATCCCTTTGTGTTGAACGACATAGACAAACATGAAGATGTTACTATTTCTGCACAAGAAGTTGTGGATATTGTTATGAAGCTGAAAAATAATAAGGCATGTGGCGCGGATAAGATATCCGCAGAGCACTTAAAATTTGCAAGCAGGAAACTTTTTCCCTTGCTTGCCATTTGTTTTACTGGGTTTTTAATTCATGGCATTTTACCAGATTCTATACTGTCTGTGATTTTAGTGCCTATTGTTAAGAATAAGGCTGGTAAGATAAATAGCAAAGACAACTATCGACCTATAGCTCTAGCCAGTATTTTATCAAAGGTCTTGGAGAGAGCTATGTTAAACAGAATGGAGAAGTTTCTCCTGACTTCCGACAATCAGTTTGGCTTCAAACCAAACCTTGGCACTGATATGTGCATTTTTGCTCTCAAGGAGATCTTGGATCTATACAATAGGCATAATACCACAATTTTTACGTGTTTTATAGATGCTTCAAAAGCGTTTGATCATGTAAATCATGGGAAATTGTTTTATAAATTGCATGAAAGAGGAGTACCAAAATATCTTTTAAGAATCTTAGTGTATTGGTATGCTCACCAGTCCATGTGTGTAAAATGGGGAAAATCTGTTTCATCGTCTTTTTATGTGAGTAATGGTGTGCGACAAGGCAGCATTTTGTCTCCTTGCTTTTTTAACGTGTATATGGATGATTTATCTAAACTGCTGAATCAATGTAGGACTGGTTGTTGGGTTGGTAATAGAACCATCAACCACCTAATGTATGCTGATGATCTCGTTATATTTTGTCCATATAGTGCTGGTCTGCAGCAACTGTTAAGAGTTTGCTCGCAGTATGGACTGGACTTTGACATCAAATATAATGCAATAAAAAGTATCATCATGATTATCAGGAGCAAAGAGGACACTAAATTATCTTTCCCTGACTTCACTCTGTCTGGCAACATCCTCCAAGTCAGTGAGGAGGTGAAATACTTGGGACACTACATAACCGCTGACCTGTCTGATGACAGGGACATTTACAGGCAGCGTTGTATGCAATATGTACAAGCTAATGTGCTTCTTCGGAGGTTCTCTATGTGCTCAGTGTCTGTAAAAACTGCACTCTTTAAAGCATATTGTACCCCAATGTACACTGCACACCTGTGGCGGCATTACAGAAAGAGCAGTATGCATAAACTACAGGTGGCATACAATGATGGCATGAGGATGCTGCTTAAGGTGCCGCGATGGAGTAGTGCCAGCCAGATGTTTGCAAATGCCAACGTACCAACTTGTGCAGCTGTGCTTCGTAACCTTATGTACAGATGTATGTGTAGGCTAACAAACTCTGCAAATAGCATCATCTATACTCTGACCAACCCTGCACAAAGCTCGGTTAGGTTCTATTCAAGTCTGTGGAATCACTGGCGCCTCAAATTATTTGGCAATGGATGAACATTCTATTTTTACTGTGTCTTGTTGATGTTGTCTTTTTAATTTTTTATATATTTTTATTTTTGGTGGTGGTTGTTTTTGTTACTATGGACCATATGCGTCTGAAATAAAGTTTTGATTGATTGATTGATTGATTGATTAATATTTCATAAATCAGCGTGTTTACTCAATATTGTTCAGGTCTATTGAGCCACCCGCATAAAACGTACATCAGACTACTCTACAAGACGAGTCTTATGAGGTACAGCTTTTTATTTATCATTTTTATGCATTTTGTAATTTTTCACAATTTAATATTTCATAAATCAGAGTTTTTGCTCAATATCATTCAGGTCTTTTGAGCCACCCATACAAAACTTACATCAGACTACTCTCCAAGATGAGTCTTATGAGGCACAGCTTTTATTTATCATTTTTATGCATTTTGTAATTTTTAACAATTTAATGTTTCATAAATCAGTGTTTTTGCTCAATACCATTCAGGTGTTTTGAGCCACCCACACAAAACTTACATCAAACTAGTTTCCAATACCAGGCGTATGAGGCACAGTGGTTTATTTATCATTTTTATGCATTTTGTAATTTTTAACAATTTAATATTTTATAAATCAGCGTGTTTACTCAATACTGTTCAGGTATTTTGAGCCACCCGCACAAAGCGTACATCAGACTACTCTCCAAGAAGAGTCCTATGAGGTACAGCTTTTTATTTATCATTTTTATGCATTTTATAATTTTTCACAATTTAATATTTTATAAATCAGCGTTTTTCCTCAATACCATTCAGGTGTTTTGAGCCACCCACACAAAACTTACAGCAAACTAGTTTCCAATACCAGGCCTATGAGGCACAGCTGTTTATTTATCATTTTTATGCATTTTGTAATTTTTAACAATTTAATATTTCATAAATCAGTGTTTTTGCTCAATACCGTTCAAGTCTTTTTAGCCACCCACACAAAACTTACATCAAACTACTCTCCAAGACCAGGCCTACGAGGTACAGATTTTTATTAATGATTTTTATGCATTTTTTAATTTTTCATAATTTAATATTTCATAAATCAGTGTTTTTGCTCAGTACCGTTCAAGTCTTTTGAGCCACCCACACAAAACTTACATCAAACTACTCTCCAAGACCAGTCTTACAAGGCATATCTTTTTATTTTTCATTTTTATACATTTTGTAATTTTTCACAAATTAATATTTCATAAATCAGTGTTTTTGCTCAATACCGTTAGTCTTTTGAGCCACCCACACAAAACTTACATCAAACTACTCTCCAAGACCAGGCCTACGAGATACAGCTGTTTATTTTAAATAAAATTGTATTTTGTAATTTTTGACAAATTAATATTTCTGAAATCAACGTGTTTACTCAATACTGTTCAGTTTTTTTGAGCCACCCGCACAAAACGTACATCAGACTACTCTACAAGATGAGTCTTATGAGGTACAGCTTTTTATTTATCATTTTTATGCATTTTGTAATTTTTCACAATTTAATATTTCATAAATCAGAGTTTTTGCTCAATATCATTCAGGTCTTTTGAGCCACCCATACAAAACTTACATCAGACTACTCTCCAAGATGAGTCTTATGAGGCACAGCTTTTATTTATAATTTGTATGCATTTTGTAATTTTTAACAATTTAATGTTTCATAAATCAGTGTTTTTGCTCAATACCGTTCAAGTCTTTTTAGCCACCCACACAAAACTTACATCAAACTACTCTCCAAGACCAGGCCTACGAGGTACAGATTTTTATTAATGATTTTTATGCATTTTGTACTTTTTCATAATTTAATATTTCATAAATCAGTGTTTTTGCTCAGTACCGTTCAAGTCTTTTGAGCCACCCACACAAAACTTACATCAAACTACTCTCTAAGACCAAGCCTTTGAGACACAGCTTTTAGTTATCATTTTTATGTATTTTGTAATTTTTCACAATTTAATATTTCATAAATCAGTGTTTTTGCTCAATACCTTTCAAGTCTTTTGAGCCACCCACACAAAACTTACAAACTACTCTCCATTTCCAGGCCTATGAGGCACAGCTTTTTATTTTTCATTTTTATATATTTTGTAATTTTTCATAATTTAATATTTCATAAATCAGTGTTTTTGCTCAATATCATTCAGGTCTTTTGAGCTACCCACACAAAACTTACATCAGACTACTCTCCAAGACGAGTCTTATGAGACACAGCTTTTATTTATCATTTTCATGCATTTTATAATTTATCACAATTTAATATTTCATAAATCAGAGTTTTTGCTCAATATCATTCAGGTCTTTTGAGCCACCCACACAAAACTACATCAGACTACTCTCCAAGACGAGTCTTATGAGGCACAGCTTTTATTTATCATTTTTATGCATTTTATAATTTTTAACAATTTAATATTTCATAAATCAGCGTGTTTACTCAATATTGTTCAGGTCTATTGAGCCACCCGCATAAAACGTACATCAGACTACTCTTCAAGACTAGCCCTATGAGGTACAGCTTTTTATTTATCATTTTTATGCATTTTGTAATTTTTCACAATTTAATATTTCATAAATCAGAGTTTTTGCTCAATATCATTCAGGTCTTTTGAGCCATCCACACAAAACTTACATCAGACTACTCTCCAAGACGAGTCTTATTAGGTACAGCTTTTATTTATCATTTTTATGCATTTTGTATTTTTTCACAATTTAATATTTCATAAATCAGCGTTTTTGCGCAATACCATTCAGGTGTTTTGAGCCATCCACACAAAACTTACATCAAACTACTCTCCAGACCAGACCTATGAGGCACAGCAATTTTTATGCATTTTGTAATTTTTCACAATTTATTATTTCATAAATCAGCGTGTTTACTCAATATTGTTCAGGTCTATTGAGCCACCCGTACAAAACGTACATCAGACTACTCTCCAAGACTAGCCCTATGAGGTACAGCTTTTTATTTATCATTTTTATGCATTTTGTAATTTTTCACAATTTAATATTTCATAAATCAGAGTTTTTGCTCAATATCATTCAGGTCTTTTGAGCCACCCATACAAAACTTACATCAGACTACTCTCCAAGATGAGTCTTATGAGGCACAGCTTTTATTTATCATTTTTATGCATTTTGTAATTTTTAACAATTTAATATTTCATAAATCAGTGTTTTTGCTCAATACCATTCAGGTGTTTTGAGCCACCCACACAAAACTTATATCAAACTAGTTTCCAATACCAGGCCTATGAGGCACAGTGGTTTATTTATCATTTTTATGCATTTTATAATTTTTAACAATTTAATATTTCATAAATCAGCGTGTTTACTCAATATTGTTCAGGTCTATTGAGCCACCCGCATAAAACGTACATCAGACTACTCTACAAGACGAGTCTTATGAGGTACAGCTTTTTATTTATCATTTTTATGCATTTTGTAATTTTTCACAATTTAATATTTCATAAATCAGAGTTTTTGCTCAATATCATTCAGGTCTTTTGAGCCACCCATACAAAACTTACATCAGACTACTCTCCAAGATGAGTCTTATGAGGCACAGCTTTTATTTATCATTTTTATGCATTTTGTAATTTTTAACAATTTAATGTTTCATAAATCAGTGTTTTTGCTCAATACCATTCAGGTGTTTTGAGCCACCCACACAAAACTTACATCAAACTAGTTTCCAATACCAGGCGTATGAGGCACAGTGGTTTATTTATCATTTTTATGCATTTTGTAATTTTTAACAATTTAATATTTTATAAATCAGCGTGTTTACTCAATACTGTTCAGGTATTTTGAGCCACCCGCACAAAGCGTACATCAGACTACTCTCCAAGAAGAGTCCTATGAGGTACAGCTTTTTATTTATCATTTTTATGCATTTTATAATTTTTCACAATTTAATATTTTATAAATCAGCGTTTTTCCTCAATACCATTCAGGTGTTTTGAGCCACCCACACAAAACTTACAGCAAACTAGTTTCCAATACCAGGCCTATGAGGCACAGCTGTTTATTTATCATTTTTATGCATTTTGTAATTTTTAACAATTTAATATTTCATAAATCAGTGTTTTTGCTCAATACCGTTCAAGTCTTTTTAGCCACCCACACAAAACTTACATCAAACTACTCTCCAAGACCAGGCCTACGAGGTACAGATTTTTATTAATGATTTTTATGCATTTTTAATTTTTCATAATTTAATATTTCATAAATCAGTGTTTTTGCTCAGTACCGTTCAAGTCTTTTGAGCCACCCACACAAAACTTACATCAAACTACTCTCTAAGACCAAGCCTTTGAGACATAGCTTTTAGTTATCATTTTTATGCATTTTGTAATTTTTCACAATTTAATATTTCATAAATCAGTGTTTTTGCTCAATACCTTTCAAGTCTTTTGAGCCACCCACACAAAACTTACATCAAACTACTTTCCAAGACCAGGCCTATGAGGCACAGCTTTTATTTTTCATTTTTATATATTTTGTAATTTTTCACAATTTAATATTTCATAAATCAGTGTTTTTGCTAAATATCATTCAAGGCTTTTGAGCCACCCACACAAAACTTACATCAGACTACTCTCCAAGACGAGTCTTATGAGGCACAGCTTTTATTTATCATTTTTATACATTTTGTAATTTTTAACAATTTAATATTTCATAAATCAGTGTTTTTGCTCAATACCGTTCAAGTCTTTTGAGCCACCCACACAAAACCTACATAAAACTACTCTCCAAGACCAGGCCTATGAGACATAGCTTTTTATTCATAATTTTTATGCATTTTGTAATTTTTCACAATTTAATATTTCATAAATCAGCATTTTTGCTCAGTAACGTTCAAGTCTTTTGAGCCACCCACACAAAACTTACATCAAACTACTCTCCGAGACCAGGCCTACGAGGTACAGTTGTTTATTTTTCATTTTTATGCATTTAGTATTTTTTCACAATTTAATATTTTATAAATCAGCGTGTTTACTCAATACCGTTAAGGTATTTTGAGCCACCCACAAAAAACATACATCAGACTACTCTCCAAGACCAGGCCTATGAGGCATAGCTGTTTATTATTTTTATGCATTTTGTAATTTTTCACAAATTTATTTTTAATAAATCTGTGTTTTTGGTCAATACCATTCAGGTCTTTTGAGCCACCCACACAAAACTTATATCAAACTACTCTCCAAGACCAGTCTTACAAGGCATAGCTTTTTATTTTTCATTTTTATACATTTTGTAATTTTTCACAAATTAATATTTCATAAATCAGTGTTTTTGCTCAATACCGTTAGTCTTTTGAGCCACCCACACAAAACTTACATCAAACTACTCTCCAAGACCAGGCCTATGAGATACAGCTGTTTATTTTAAATAAAATTGTATTTTGTAATTTTTGACAAATTAATATTTCTGAAATCAACGTGTTTACTCAATACTGTTCAGTTTTTTTGAGCCACCCGCACAAAACGTACATCAGACTACTCTACAAGACGAGTCTTATGAGGTACAGCTTTTTATTTATCATTTTTATGCATTTTGTAATTTTTCACAATTTAATATTTCATAAATCAGAGTTTTTGCTCAATATCATTCAGGTCTTTTGAGCCACCCATACAAAACTTACATCAGACTACTCTCCAAGATGAGTCTTATGAGGCACAGCTTTTATTTATAATTTGTATGCATTTTGTAATTTTTAACAATTTAATGTTTCATAAATCAGTGTTTTTGCTCAATACCGTTCAAGTCTTTTTAGCCACCCACACAAAACTTACATCAAACTACTCTCCAAGACCAGGCCTACGAGGTACAGATTTTTATTAATGATTTTTATGCATTTTGTAATTTTTCATAATTTAATATTTCATAAATCAGTGTTTTTGCTCAGTACCGTTCAAGTCTTTTGAGCCACCCACACAAAACTTACATCAAACTACTCTCTAAGACCAAGCCTTTGAGACACAGCTTTTAGTTATCATTTTTATGCATTTTGTAATTTTTCACAATTTAATATTTCATAAATCAGTGTTTTTGCTCAATACCTTTCAAGTCTTTTGAGCCACCCACACAAAACTTACAAACTACTCTCCATTTCCAGGCCTATGAGGCACAGCTTTTTATTTTTCATTTTTATATATTTTGTAATTTTTCATAATTTAATATTTCATAAATCAGTGTTTTTGCTCAATATCATTCAGGTCTTTTGAGCCACCCACACAAAACTTACATCAGACTACTCTCCAAGACGAGTCTTATGAGGCACAGCTTTTATTTATCATTTTCATGCATTTTGTAATTTTTAACTATTTAATATATCATAAATCAGTGTTTTTGCTCAATACCGTTCAAGTCTTTTGAGCCACCCACACAAAACCTACATAAAACTACTCTCCAAGACCAGGCCTATGAGACATAGCTTTTTATTCATAATTTTTATGCATTTTGTAATTTTTTCACAATTTAATATTTCATAAATCAGCGTTTTTGCTCAGTACCGTTCAAGTCTTTTGAGCCACCCACACAAAACTTACATCAAACTACTCTCCGAGACCAGGCCTACGAGGCACAGTTGTTTATTTTTCATTTTTATGCATTTTGTATTTTTTCACAATTTAATATTTTATAAATCAGCGTGTTTACTCAATACTGTTCAGGTCTTTTGAGCCACCCGCACAAAACGTACATCAGACTACTCTCCAAGACGAGTCCTATGAGGCACAGCTTTTTATTTATCATTTTTATGCAGTGAGTGAAGACATCTCACACGTACACATACCCACACACGCACGTACAAACCTCAAGGTATAAAATGAGGAGCGCTCAGATGAACATTTGGAAGTCTACTGCGAGCCTTTTATCCAGGCGTCCAGTCCTTGTTTGATGTGATTTTCATCTGAGTCGTGCGACTTCCCGGCTCTGTGTCATGGTGAGAATTCTTGTAACATCAATGCCTTGAGATTGTGTGTTTTTGCGGCGGGAAGATATGACACAATTTATCCTAGCAAATAACAGTTTGTTGAGTTCAATACTTGTATGTTTTTTGTACATCTGAGGTGATTGTACAACTGCATGTCATTTTGCTTTTTCCTTTATTTGTCACAGACTTTTTAATAAATGACACATCATTTTAATATAGAGTCTGTGTGTGTTTTTCTAAACAACCGTGCCTATCCTTCAGCGAGCCTGA
>JBBPBX010079735.1:0-16324 GCA_038048925.1 Garcialebias charrua
GGACTGGAAAGCACCTTGCATGGTAGTCTGCCGCCACCGGTTTATGAATGTGTGTAGCATTCAATATATGTGTAGCACTTTGAGATTTTCAGTAATGAAAAGTGCGTTATAAATTGAATTAATTATTATTATTATTATTTATAACCTAAAAAAGCTAAGTCTGGTCCTCTGGACATTCAAAAAATAAAACAAAACAAAGCAAAAAAAATGTAGAAACGTTTCGTCTTTCGTCCGAAAGACTTCCTCAGTCTGAGTTGCTGTATTCAGCTCAGTCTTATAAATAGCACCCTCTCACAGTGTTGCACAACCAGTTGGCTGATGACAGCCTGAAACCAGTTGCTCACATGATCAAGGAGGGCCATCAGCCTAACAATGGATCATTAGCACCCTGATGGTTGTTTGCTATTCACAGAGGGCTGAGTGATACTAGCAATCACAGCATTGTAAGAGGGAGACAGTTGAACCCGGAGGCCTCCACCCCGGTTTAATGATGGACGGTTTCTTTTCACAAAGATGGCCTCCTTTACTCCTCTCTCAAACCATCGTTCCTCTCTATCAAGGATGTGAACATCTTCATCCTTGAAAGAGTGACCGCTGGCCTGGAGATGAGTGTAGACTGCAGAGTCCTGACCTGATGCTGTTGATCTTCTGTGCTGGGCCATCCTTTTGGCCAGTGGCTGTTTAGTTTCCCCAATGTAAGACTGATCACAGCCCTCCTGACACTGAACAGCATACACAATATTACTCTGTTTGTGCCGGGGGACTGGATCTTTGGGATGAACCAGTCTTTGCCGTAATGTATTTTGGGGTTTAAAAGCCACTGGGACGTTGTGTTTAGAGAATAAACGTCTCAATGTCTCTGAAACTCCCGCAACATACGGAATGACCACTGGTCTGGGTCTGGGTTCCTTCTTTTCACCTGATGGCTGGCTGGAGTCCTGTTTGGGTTTCTTCTCTGCTTTCAGGAAGGCCCAGTTAGGATATCCACATTTCCCTAGAGCCTGTTTTGTGTGTGATTTCTCCTTCTGTCTGGCTGCTGAGTTTGGGGACGCTGTCTGCTCTGTGATACAGAGTCCTGATGACTCCTAACTTGTGCTCCAGAGGGTGATGGGAGTCAAACTGTAAATACTGGTCTGTGTGGGTGGGTTTGCGGTACACCTCAGTTTGCAAATTTCCTCTATCAGAAACTGAGACCTCACAGTCCAAGAAAGCCAACCTGCCATTTTTTACATCTTCTCGTGTGAACTTGATATATTTATCCACAGAGTTGATGTGATCAGTGAAATGTTGGACTTCCTGAGATTTAATTTTAACCCAGGTGTCATCAACATACCTGAACCAATGACTTGGTGGTCTCCCTGAAAAGGACGTCAAGGCTTTCTTTTCTACCTCCTCCATGTACAGGTTGGCAACAATAGGAGAAACTGGCGACCCCATAGCACACCCATGTTTCTGCCTATAATATTGCTCCCCATATGTGAAGTAGGTTGACTGCAGGCACAGTTTCAAGAGTTGACACAGTTGCTCTGTGGAAAGCGTGGTCCTGCTGTTCAGAGTGGTGTCTGATTTTAACCTTAAACAGACCACCTCTACTGCCTCATCAACAGGAATGCACGTAAAGAGTGATGTAACATCAAAAGAGACCATTGTTTCATCAGTCTCCATGATGACATCCCTCACCTTATCCACAAAGTCCATGGTGTTCTGTATGTGGTGTTCTGAGCTGCCAACTAAAGGGATGAGTACAGATGCCAGATATTTGGAAACATTGTAAGTGACCGAGTTAATCATGCTAACAATTGGTCTTAAAGGTACACCTTGTTTGTGGATTTTGGGTAAACCATACAGACTTGGCGTGGCCTCCCCTGGGTACAGTCTGTGGTACAGAATACTGTCAATAGCCTTGTCCTGCTTCAAAATTTTCAGGCAATCTATCAACTTCTTCTTGTAACCACTTCCTGGATCTCTTTTCAGCGGTTCATAAGTGGTTACGTCACTAAGGAGTGACATAACTTTCTCATGATAGTCTTTCTGGTTCAAAATCACTGTGCCTCTTCCTTTGTCTGCTGGGAGAATTATGATGTTTTTGTCCTTGCTAAGAGTGGTGGCCAAAAGGATGGCCCAGCACAGAAGATCAACAGCATCAGGTCAGGACTCTGCAGTCTACACTCATCTCCAGGCCAGCGGTCACTCTTTCGGGGATGAAGATGTTCGCATCCTTGATAGAGAGGAACGATGGTTTGAGAGAGGAGTAAAGGAGGCCATCTTTGTGAAAAGAAACCGTCCATCATTAAACCGGGGTGGAGGCCTCCGGGTTCAACTGTCTCCCTCTTACAATGCTGTGATTGCTAGTATCACTCAGCCCTCTGTGAATAGCAAACAACCATCAGGGTGCTAATGATCCATTGTTAGGCTGATGGCCCTCCTTGATCATGTGAGCAACTGGTTTCAGGCTGTCATCAGCCAACTGGTTGTGCAACACTGTGAGAGGGTGCTATTTATAAGACTGAGCTGAATACAGCAACTCAGACTGAGGAAGTCTTTCGGACGAAAGACGAAACGTTTCTACAGTTTTTTTGCTTTGTTTTGTTTTATTTTTTTGAATGTCCAAAGGACCAGACTTAGCTTTTTTAGATTTTTCTACCTGGATTATTGAGCATGCATCAGAGTGTTATAGGTCAACATTGTCGAGCCGGTGGAAGCTAACACGGAGCTAGCCGCTAACATCAGGCCCACGGCTCCGAGAAAGATATACAAGAAGCAGTGAGAGGTAACTTGAATGAGCATTACCTTGAAGGAGTACAGGAGGGAATCCAGAACAGTCCAGAGGACACAGGAAGTTGAGAGAGGCAGCAGGTAAGCGAACAATAAATGCAGTTACGTGTTTCTCGAAGCTACGTGCTAGAGCTAGCGGGAGCTAGCAGCCCCCACTACTAAAATTCCGGTTAGACTAGTAAAGTTTTCTATCTAATGAGTCCAGCAAACAAGTCAAATTTTGGCTTCGCCATGATCTCCCATCCTGAGTAAGCACAATGGCATCAGTGGAAAGGAAAAACTCCCTTTTAGAAGGAAGAAACCTTTAGCAGAACCAGGCTCAGGACAAGCGGCCAACTGCTTTGACCGGCAGCGTGTAACGTCTGCAGATCCATAACGCAGTCAGAAAAGACAGGTGCTCTAAAACTAAATCACAGAAAGGTAGAAATGCCCACGTCCGCTCACACAGGTGCTGTACACAGGTGCTGTACACAGGCACACAACCTATTCAAAAACAAAACTTGTGGCATACCCATTCATTAAACTTGGCCAAATAAAGCATGATTGTCCCAAATCCCATTTTTGGACATAAAAGAATTTCTGAAGCATGACGGAAAATTAAGATAGTATATGCCTTTCTTTAAATAGATCATTTTTGTTTTTACTACTGTAAACTTTTTTGTCATCTGAAACGCGTTACATTTTTTTGTGTAAGAAAAAAGTTAACGTCTACCATTGTACTGCAGTTCTAACTGAAATAGAATACAGTACTTTATATAGTTTTTTGGCCAGGTTGTTAAACTTGACTATTTTTATTTACGTAGCAAAACCTTTGGAGACTACATTACAGAAGCAGAACCTCATATTTTATGCGCTGCACGTCTCGTTGAGAGATACTTTTGCATGTAAATGTTAAAATAGAAGTGGTCACAGTTGTGTCTGATTATTTTTTGATCTTCCATGTCTTCCATCCAGTCGCTGCCAGACACTCTCGGTTGGTGACAGATTATGTGTTCAAATCGCAGTACTGTATACCTCTGCCACTCTAAGCAGACAGGTCAGGAAGAGAGCCAGTCATTCCTCTGAAGAGGGTACCCATACTCCTTTGAATAAAACATCACACAGATGTATTTAACTCGGGGCTAAAATGGTATGGTAGCAAGACATGAAAATTATATATTGCCAGTATTATTTATCGTAATCCTCCTTTACACAGTCGACCCTGTACAGGCCAACATCTTGCCAACTGGACCTGGTTTTGCACCCTGTGAAATCCGGAACCAGCCACACAGGAACAACTGCACGTCACCATTACAACAGGAACGGAATCTCTGAGGACTACCTGTTGACAGATCATATTACACATTTTGTTAAGGTTTTCTTTCAAATTGCTGGCATGAAATGGAGTGCCCTCCTTAAAACAGTGAAAAATACTGTGATCAAATGGAACTCATGTTTACAGCACGGGAAGTCATTTACAGTCATTATCAACAAATTAGCATATGCTTTATGATGGGGCTGGTTTGTGAGATTGATCAGTATACCAATATTCTAATCTTAGATGTCGTGTTTTCACAGCTGCAAGCAAAATCATTAACAGAAATAAAGACTTGAAAACCTCAGTCATTTTTATTACAAAAATAAATGAAATTTAAAAAAAATTATTTAGTAAATTAAGCTATTGAAATTAATGAACTTTTGTGAATACTACATTTGTTGAATATGACTGTACATTAGGAGAGGTGCTCTCATCTTTTTAGGAATGTTTCACATCTAAAATAGTTTAGTAAATGAAACTTTATATACCAGCTTTCAAGATATAAAGATTACAAACTGCTTCACAATCAACATTAAAACAAAACATGTGGAACTAGTCTTGCTTTTAATGTTATGATGAAAAAAATGTCATGATAAAATGAGGAGGGGGCTGTAAACACGGTCCCTTTTGAGCTCTTAACAAAATGCATGCAAAAAATAAAAATAACACGGAACCCATGGAACATGGCCATATAATAAATTTGAACCAGAACAGTCAGCTGAACTCGAACTCTGACAAATTACCAGTGCTGCCCTACTTTTAAACTATGAGGTTTGTCGTGTTTCTTCATGGATCTGAAGCAAAAAGAACCGCAACCTCTCCTGTTGCCTGGTTTCTGTTTGACACTATTAACAGCAAAAAAGCAATATATACTGAACACAAATAGAAATTATTAGGTTAAACATTGTCCGATTGAATAACTGAGAATGTTCAGGTACTTTATAGGGGCGGCCGTGGCGTAGTGGTAATGGCAGTCGTCCCCCGATCGGAAGGTTGGCGGTTCGAATCCCGGTTCCCCACACCATGTGTCGTTGTGTCCTTGGGCAAGACACTTAACCCCGAGTTGCTCCCGGTAGGACTGGAAAGCACCTTGCATGGTAGTCTGCCGCTACCGGTGTATGAATGTGTGTAGCATTCAATGTGTGTAGCACTTTGAGATTTTCACTAATGAAAAGTGCGTTATAAATTGAATTCATTATTATTATTATTATTATTATTATTATTATTATTGGTACATTTTATACTAAAATCACCGGTAAAAATGCCTGCTAGCATTAGCTAAAGCTAACGTTAGCCACACAATCGAAGCAAAGTAAAACTCACCTTCGTGTTTGTGGATGTAAGACGAGGCATACATCTTAAAGCCTTTCTCTAATTTAGTCGTTGGAGCTTTGGATGAGACTTACAAATGCGATTAACATCGTTAATAGTCAGCTTGGGCAAGCCCTGCAAACACGAACACCTCGAATAAAACGCCATGTTCAATAGACCGGAAGTGAGCGATCCACATTGACCGGAACACGGAAGTTGACGTTCAAAGAGCCTATTATCAAAAAAGACATACATTTGGGAGCCATAATGAAGGGAAAAATGAGTTAATTTCCTACTGGGATGCTGGTGAAGCCATATTCCTTTGTCAATCCGTCGTATTCTCTATTCGTTTACGACGTAAAACCGCATTCACAGTCCAGAGGACCAGACTTAGCTTTTTTCGAGAGCATAGTGCAGTATTCCTCCGCCGCTATGTTTACAACGTAAAACCGGAAACGTTGGTTACGTATTGTAACCCCAGATTCTATGAGTAATTAGCGTAGCCCTTTAGCTCAGCCTATTGGATACTCCCCTTTCGCTTCAGCGTCCTACTGAAAATCTTTTAGTCCACGCCCACCTACCAGATGGGCCTACCCCTCGTGTCAATTTTACCCATCGACACCGGGGTTTCTGCCTCCAAAATATCTAATCATTCAGCCATTTAGGATACAGAGTGGCCCAAGAGCTAAAGGGCTACGCTAATTACTCATAGAATCTGGGGTTACAATACGTAACCAACATTCTATTTTGTAATTAGGCTCCGCCCTTTAGCTCCGCCTATTGGACTAAAGGGCGTAGCAGGATATAGTCTATGCCACACTGGATCCTAACCAATGTGCAACGTCTGCTCACCCAATCACAATTAAGCACATCCTTCCTCATGCATAAAAATACCCTATATCTGGGAGCATTGAGGAAGGGCAGGTGGTGGGCTGGAGGAAGGGCCTGCAGGCCTCTGATGCAGCCTCCAGGCATGCCCTGCTGCTATGTAGCATGCATCAACATTGATATTGTTTTTTTTTTGTTTTTTGTTTTTTTTTGTTTTGAGCTTGCAACATTGTCAGAGAGAGGAACACTCTCTGGCTGCCACCTTTCAATAGGGTAAAACTGAACTGTTACTTGAACTATGTACAGAAAACAGTTAGAACAACATTCAAAAACCACAGTAAACAATCACTGATACTGATGGTGAACATTTTCCACTTCCTGTCTACCATTAAGCAGGTGTGGGGATAACCAAACACTTCAGGAGGTATTCTCCGACTACTTATCCAGGACTCCCAGTACTGAATGAGTCATAGAAAAAGTAGAAACATCTAGTAGATAGAAACGGATGAAAGAACAGGGCGAGCTCCAGGCCGCCGCTGAACAGATGTCACTGACTGACATCCCACCATGCAAAGCTGTGGAGGAAGCCATCGTTCGCGTGGAATGTGCACGTAGGGTCATAGGAGGTTCTTCTCCAGCAGCCTTGTAGGCCTCCGTTATGGCTTCACACAGCCAGTGAGAGAGGCGCTGTGAGGACAGAGCACATCCAGCTGAATTGTCCCTATAATGAACAAGCAAATTTTGAGAGTGATGCACACCCACTGTGCATGCCACATAACATCTGAGTGCTCTGACCGGGCACAATAAATGTGACCTAGCTTCCTCCTCTGATACATGAGGAGGGAGATGGAACCCACTCAATGTTATTGTCCGTGATCTAAAACTTCTGTTGATGCACTTTGGTATGAAAGCCGGGTTAGGCCTCAAAGTTACAGAGCTGCTATCAGGTTTAATTTGTAAACAAGAGGGAGCCACAGAAAGTGCACATAAGTCACTCACCCTTTTCGCAGACGTGAGTGCTAATAACAGAGCGGTTTTAATGGACAAAAACTTCATTGTCACCTCCTCTAAAGGCTCAAAAGGAGCTTTAGTTAAAGCGCCTAGAACTAAGGTCAAATCCCACTGGGGGGTGAGGTCACGCTTCATGGGTCTACGGCGTCTGAACGCCCTTCAGGAAACGTTTCATCAGAGGATGATTGAATAACGTCCTGTCACCAAACCCCTTGTAACACGATAAAATAGCTGCAGAGTATACCTTAATGGTGCTGAAAGCTAATTCTCTCTCTTAACAGTAGTTGCAAAAATGATAACACACAGCCAATGTCACATGCTGTGGCTTCAATGACTTTTCCCTGCACCACTGCTGCAAAGCTGCCCACTTAGACGCATAAAGCGTTGTCGTGGATGAAGCTCGAGCATCCTGGATCGTTTGAACCACAGCTGGGGTGAGGCCTAAACTTGTTAGGCGGCGCCGCTCAGCTTCCAGGCCCAGAGGAGTTGGCCTATCTCTGGGAAGTGCCTGATCGCCCCCCTTGCTTGGAAGAGTGCATCTTCCCTCCACGTTAGCTGCAGGGGACTATCTACTACCAGCCACTGCAGGTCTGGGAACCAAGGAGCATGTTTGCGCTCTGGACCTAAGAGGATGAGTGACAGTTTCTTTTCTCGGACTCGCTCCAGCACCCGTGGCACAAGTGGTACTGGTGGGAAAGCATATAACCTCTTTTCTGGCCACCATCTGTGCGCAAAAGCGTCCACCCCCAGAGAAGGATTGTCCCTGGGGTTCAGTGAGAACCAGAGTGGACACTGCGCGTTGTTCTGAGCTACAAAAAGGTCTATTTCTGCACGTCCGAACCTGGCCTAGATCTGATTTATTATGTCTGAGTGAAGGGCCCAGTTCCTGTGACGTGAACCTCCTCTTGACATGATGTCTGCTCCCACGTTCAACACCCTATGGATGTACACTGCTTTGAATGAGAGCAGGTTCTGATTAGCCCAAAGCAGCAGTTGCCTGGCAACGTGCAGTAACTGAGCTGAACGAGATCCTCCCTGACGATTGATGTACGAGGCTGCCACCTGGTTGTCGGTGTGTACCAGTACATGCTGTTGTTGAACCAGAGGAGTAAAATGCTGTAACACTTTCTGGACCGTCATTAACTCCAAAACGTTTATGTGGAGGTGAGTGTGGTTTGGCCACCTCCCTCCTACTGATTGAGACCGACACGTCCCGCCCCATCCCATCAGGGAAACATCCGTGAAAACTGGGATGTGTGACGTAGGTGTGATCATGGAGACACCCTCTCTCAGCGTGAGGGTTTTTTCCCAGTGACGTAAGTCTGCTTTCACGGATGGGGGAACCAGCACCATCCTCCGCTTCTGGCGCACCGGGTCCACGTGCAGGCGGGCAAACCAACACTGGATCGATCTCATGTGTAATAAACCCAAATTTATCACAACATGGGCGGCTGCCATCAGACCTAATAGCCGCATAATTATGCTGCTGTCACCACCTTTCCCGGTTGGACGCGCTTTAGCTGTGCTGTCAGGTCGATTGTTCTCTGCTCTGACAGGCGCGCTCTCATCGAGCGTGAATCCAGTTCTACCCCGAGGTAAACAATGGATTGGGCTGGGATGACTGAACTTTTCATCCAGTTCACAGCGAACCCCAGGTCTAGCAGGTGCTCTGCTAACACTCTGGTCTGTGTTGCTGCCTCCTCTCTCGATTTGCTTAAAATGAGTAAATCGTCTAAATAAAAAAGAATTCTCATCCCTGCTGAGCGAAGTGGGTGTACCGCCGCTTCCACACACTTTGTGAAAGTCCGGGGTGCGAGGGAATACCCGAAAACGAGTCTGTTGAACTCGAACTGGTTCCCTTGGAAGGAGAACCTCGGGTATTTCCTGTGCTGAAGGATGATGCTGACGTGCCAGTAAGCATCTTTCAAGTCCAGGGACGTAAACCAGTCCCCCTGGTGGACATTTTTCAGCAGCTGTTTTATTGTCAGCATATGAAAACCTCTCTCCATAATTGATTTGTTGAAAATCGACAAATCCAAAACTGGTCTCAAGCCTCCTTTCTTCTTGGGAACGAGAAAATAGTGAGAGTAAAAACCTTTGTTCTGTTCTCCTTCTGCCACCTTGGAGATCACTCCTTTTGTCAGCATTTCTTGAATTTCTGACAGTAGGGAGGGGTTTTGTTTTGGATCCGATAACACTGTTTTCAGGATCCCCCTGAACGGTGGTGGCTTTGCAGCAAACTGAAGAGCATAACCTTTTCTTATGAGCGTGTCCAGCCATTTGTCTAAGTTGCATTTTTCTTTCCACTACGCGTACCGCCTGGTCAGTGGAGTATGTGGTCTTGTTGTCTCGTGCACGTCATGTGCGTCAGCCAATAGATAGGGCCTCCCTCCGTTACCCTGGTAACCCACGGGGGCCCCGCCCGTAAAGGGCTGGCTTGCTGCGTCAGTGACTTGTTCCGTCCCTGCGTCGGACGTCGTCACGTTTGCCCTCTGCAGTGACGTATCGCTGCTGTGTACTGTCTGCCGCGTGCGCGGCGGCTACCCTACCGCTTATGCGTTGACGCTCGTCTGAGGTTTCACTGTGGCGGCGAACACGAGCTCCGGTGGCGCGTTGCTTTCGTTGGGCACAGCTTGTCTTTTAGGCGGAGGTGCTCGTTCATTTTGCGTGTTTTGTCTTTTGTTACGTCGTTTGTAGCTGTCATCGAGCTGCAGATGGGCGGCGCCACTCATGTACGTGGAACGCCAGTTAAACACATGTTGAGACGGTAACAGAGCTCTGCTGGCCTGCGCATGAGCTGAGCTAGCGTCACGTGATTCAGTGTGAAGCAACGAGCTGTGGTTTCTACCCGGCTTCGTCTGTGCAGCACATGGTTTGATAAACGTGACACCTGGATGTTTAATTATCTTTTCGTGATGTTTTCTGATGGGCAGTGTTGAAGCTGGTTCAGCGTCATTTGATTTTATGAGAGGCAGCAGGCGGGGTTTTTTACCCGGCTCTGACTGCGCAGTAACAGGTTCACCAAACATGAAACATTTATTTTTCGTTCCCTTTTTTGAGCTGTTTTTACTCTTGGGCACCTGACTGTAGTAGACCAGTCTGTCTGTGGTGGGAAGCATGTGTGTACGTGCGGCTGTGGGGTTATTTGACCCCACAGACAAGCCCGAAACACGAGAGAAAACATATTTTGAAATATTTTGCCCTTTTATTTCTGAAGTTTTCACCTTATCACACACACTCCCCACAACAAGTCATTTTTTAAAGCTCGGTTGTATGCGGGGCTGCTGCTGCTGCTGTTGTGGCTGCTGCTGCCTCTGTCTACCCTAGGCCCGGTGCGGGCGGCCTCGTGGCGCGCGTTGGGCACTGCCCGATGGGCGCTGCTGCTGCCTTTCCCTGTATGGAGGGGCTGGCTGCGAGGCTGGACGAGTTGCCGCTGCTGTTGGTGTGGACCGTCTGAATTGTTGTCTCTGGTTTCGGCTGTCCTTCCATCCGTCCGTGCGTCGGGCTGGCGGGTGCGCCGACATGAAACTGTGCACCGTCTCTGCTATTTTGTCTTTCTTTTTGAACTTTTCCACCAGTTCCTGGAGGTTGGTTCCGAAAAGTTCCTCTGCAGATACCGGTCCCTCCAAAAGTTCTTTCTGAAGCTGGTCTGGCAGCAATGGAGCGTGTTTTAGCCACGTCGTGCGGTGCACCATTTGCAACCAGACGGTCACACGTGACCAACATACCGTGGAGGCGGCGCTGAGGTTCAGGATGATGTCTGCCGCTTTCCCTATCACGCTCGCTGTTTCTTCTGGTAGGTTCGGGTCCTCTGCTAGCCTTGAAATCTGGTAGGCTAGCAACGCCATGTTGTTGCTAGCGGCGCCGGCTTGGGCCGCGCATTGGTGCGCGCGGCCTGTTAGCTGTAGCACGGTCTGGTCATGGCGCCCGTTGTGAATTCGCCTGTGATCCGACCTGGCGGTTTTTGCCCCGAACACCTCCGTGAGGCTCTGCTCCAGTGGGGGCACCGACGGGAAAACTTTGTCTGTGAACCCCTCCACCTTTGTGATACCTACGAAGGACGTTGCTGGGGCTTTAATTTTGGCGGGCGTTGCAGCAGCCTCGTTCCACAGAGCAGTCACGGCCGGGAAGCGAGGCCAGGTCGGGTCTGGGCGTCTTTGTGTCGCGGTGCCTTACCTCAAGCCCGCCAGGTCATTCGGCTTAGGCGGAGAAGGGGCTGGCACGGACAGGCCTTTTAGCTTAGCCGCCTCGTGGATAATGGAGGTCAGGTCTTGCATCAGCGTGCCCATCGTTGGGAGAGGGGTGTCCGCCGGCTGCGGCTGGGTCGGGACCTCGGAGCATTCACTCGTCCGGTCCTCGTCCGAACCCTCGCTCTCCAGGAGGGAGGGAGCGGCATCTTGCACGCCACTCACTTCCCCGCGGTCCGTCGTGACCGCTTCTCTCCTCGGCTCGAGGTCAGCAGGTCTGTCCAGCGGAGTGCCCACTCATCCTCTCATACGGGCCTGAACACCTCCGCGCGTCGCTCCCGCTCGCCTTTCTGCAGATTGTCGCAGAAGGCGCACACGTTGTTCAGATCGGCATGTCGAGGTCCCAGGCAACCCTCACACATCTGGTACTCGTCGAAGCTGCAGATTAGGCCGGATCCGCACGCTGGACATGTTCTTGCCATTTTTAGTCGTCGGATATTTTGTGATGGAATCTTGGTAATTTTCACGAAGGTCTTCAGTCGAAGGCTAAATGATGAAAGAGGCAGAAACCTCGTGTCGATGGGTAAAATTGACACGAGAGGTGGGCCCATCCGGTAGGTGGGTGTGGACTAAAAGGTTTTCAGTAGGAAGCTGATGCGAAGGGGGAGTATCCAATAGGTGGAGCTAAAGGGCGGAGCCTAATTACGAAATAGAACTGCGAAACTCGGCTTTTCAAAATTAATTCTCAAAATAATTATTTATTTAAAAAAATAATTTTAATGGGAGACGCGCCGTAACCACGAAACGTTGTAACTCGAGACCGTCATAACCCGAGGACTACCTGTAGTTCCAAACAGCTCATCGCTGTCAGTCAGTTTGAGAAGCTACTGGCGCAACATAACACAAAAATAGACTTTTCTTACTTTGTCCGGCGTCTTTCGGTCATTATTGAGCAGTAACAAACTGATTACTGATTATTTCACTGACTATGCGTTTTATTAAAGCATTTTTAGACATGGCAGATGCATTTATCATTAGGCCTACAGTGAAACGAGACTGTAAACACATTTGTTAGAAAAAATGTCTATGCAATACAATGATCAATATAGCCATGTCAACAGTGTTTTATTCATTCATTCATTCAACCTTTATTTATACAGGCTAGCGTCATTGAGCCACGGGGACTCATTTACAAGAGGGACCTGTCTCACTCACACCCAGGGTCAATTCTGAGTTACCAATCAGCCTAACATGCATGTTTTTGGACTGTGGGAGGAAACCGGAGCCCCCGGAGAAAACCCACGCATGCACAGAGAGAACATGCAAACTCCACCCAGAAAGGCCCCTGGACCTGGATTTGAACCGGGGACCTGCTCGCTAAGAGGCAGCAGCTCTACCAGTTGTGCCACTGTGCTGCCAAATAATGCATAATGTTACACATGTTAAAAAAACTATTATAAAGTTGTTTCTGATATTCTCTGCATGAGAATGCTCCACCTTGTCCACCATGCCAGCAGTTCAGATCTGCTCCAGCTTACCTTAAAGTGCATGTTTCATGTTAGTTTTTTGGGCAGAAAAATAATATTTAGAGGTAATACAGTAATTTTGATAATCCTCCCTGCTTTTCAAATTAATAGCAAGAGCCTTACAGCCACGTTTCAGGAGGAAAACGCGGAGCCTAAAAAAAACGTGCGGTTTTGGAGTCACGTGACGTAGAAGGAGGAGGCGACGTAGTCGGACGTTGTTGTATTGTATTGAATTGTATTGAAGCGAAAGAGGTCCAATAATGGTTAATATTTGTGTGTGCAGGGGTTGTTCGAACTGCATTTTGTCTGGACATCGTGTCCATCGATTTCCTGCACCAAAAAACCCAGCTTTCAGAGCTTGGGTGAGGTTTGTCCAGTTGAAAAGGCAGGATTTCACCAACAGAAGCGTCACAACCAACTCCGTTATTTGTCAGGAGGATTACAACGACACAGCGACCTGAACGAACACAGGATTGGCTTCAGAAGTAAGGACAACAATATAATTTATTTATTTTTTGGTTGAAATGGTTGTGGTGAAAGTGGTTTTGAAGCTATTAATTACGAGAAGCAGTGTGCAAAATCTATGCTAATTCGACTCGGTTGCGTCTTAAAAAATGAATATAAAATCGAATTTCAATGCAAATGTCTTCTAGTGGTCATCATTTAGTAAATTGAACCCTTATAATTACTGTCTGGCAGCAGAAAAAATATCAACCGAGTGGTTTTGAAGCTATTGTAAGATGATTTATTTTGATTTGTTTTGATCTAAGATGATTTATTTGTGCAGTTATGTATTTAGGTTACTGTGTCTTTAAGAGATTTCTTCTTCGTGGGTTTTTTGGGTGTGTTCAGACTGAGCGGGCGAAACTGCCGCAGACGCGGGCTGCGTTCATGAGGGAATGACGTGGTATTGAAGAGCTGAATAAAGTTCGTGCAGCCAAGCTATTCCCTTTCAGCGTGATTACTCTTTCTCCACCCCACGACCTTCGGATGTGTTTGTGACACCTCTCCACCTCAAGCGGTGGTGTTACACTGGTGGCAGCGGGTTTGTGGACGCTTTCAGCGATTGGAGCGGTGAGCACATGCTTAGCATGCTATTAGCCTTATAGCTAATGCTGCACATGCTGATAGGTGCGTTTAGCTGCTGCTGAGGACAGACTTTTTTTTTAATTCCTCCAATTTTTTTTCTACTAGTTTCAACGACTAATACTCAGTGATGGAGAGTAACTTTTGGGAACAATTACCTTTTCATTCTGCTGCGGGTCGTACTAGGCCACAGTACAGCCACGTGTTTGTGGGAGATGGAAAAGAGGATTTTTCAAGATGGTGTAGACGTTTTGAAGTGACTGTTGAGGCTGATCCTGATGCTACTGAAGACAGTTTGGCGAAACTGTTGCCTACATACTTGGGGGGAGCTGCTTTTAGTTACTGGGACAGTTTATCCGATGCAGTTAAAACAGACTATTCAGCCACGAAGGAAAAGCTGAAAAGCGTGTTTGGACAAACTGCTTATTTGTCGACTTTCCAGAGCTACATTAATGCACGCAGCCGCCTCCCTGGTGAAGCTCTCCCTGTGTTCGCTGCAGAAATTTGCCGTCTGGTCGAGGAAGCTTTTCCAACTTATGGCGATAATGCTAAACAGGGAGAAAAATTTAGACGCTTTATTGCTGGACTTGACCCATACCTCCAACTGCGATGTCATGAACAGGGGGTTAAAACATTGGAGACTGCGCTACAGTTGGCTATTCAAATTGAAGCTGCTCACCAAGCTACTAGAGTGTTCACATCCCCAGCTCCGGTGCAGTCTTCTTCTACGCCAGCTTACCCTGCTGTCTCACCTGGGTGGTCTACTCAGCTCCCTTCACCTGCTCCTCAAGGAGTCCACTCAGCTACGGGGGATGATTTCAAGAAAATGGCAAACACGATCGAAATGCTGGCGGACAAAGTTCATCAGCTACAAATGACGGTTGACCGCCAGCGTGAGGACGCATATCGACAGGACAGGCGGGATTATGGATTTCGTCATCGGAGCTCCGCTTCGGCTGGACGAGGTGAGGGCAGATATTCATCGGATGACTACCATCTGTCACCTCCACGCCGCAGAGACTCATCGGACGACCGGAACACACATCGCCGCAGCTCCTTCCGCACATCACATGACGAGGAACGCAACCAACGGGAGTCACCTGCTCGAACCAGCTCATCTGAACGCTACTCGCAGGGCTACAACGCTCCAAACAGGGGCTATGCTAGCCGTGGTCGCTCTCCGGGCCGCTATGAAAGTGGCCGCCTTCATCGCTCTCCCAGTCCGGCCCGGGTACGGTTCCAGTCCCCTGCACGTCAATACCGGGAGCAGGGAAACTACAAGTAGCTGACAATGAGGGCAAATTGTCAGCTACCAACTTCTCTTTGGCCCAGACGGACAACGACATTCACCCTGACACAGGTACTACTGACAGCTTGTGTGTGACTGATGTAGACAAAAGATATGTGTCAGTTGTTATTGAGGACACTGTGGTGCATGCTTTTGTTGACACAGGAGCTGACGTTTCTATTATTAGTGAGACTTTTAGAATGGCTACACCTGCTCTTCAGAGAAAACCCATTATGAAACGGTTTATCCCTCTCACTGGGGTCACAGGTGATCCCCTTGACTCTGTAGGCTCCATTTATGTGAACCTAAGTATTGCAGGTGAGCCCATGACACATACACTTCAAGTTGTCAGAAACTGTACTAAACCAATCATTTTAGGTTGGGACTTTATGGTGGCAAATGGCATTACTGTTGACACTCGCACCATGACATGCAATGTAGCTGGTACAGCTGTACCACTAGTTAGTCCACATTTGTACATTCCCTGCCTGACTGCGGTGACAGTGGCGTCCACGGTTGCCATTCCGGCTATGTCAGAGAGGGTCATCACAGCTAATCTTGATGTACCCCTCAAAGGGTTTTTACCTAATGGTTACATTGGTGTGTTCGAACCACATTATACCGATCAGTCTTCTACTGGTATGGCATGGACTGTGGCGAGGGTAGAACACGGTTCTATTTGTGTGAAAGTGGCTAATGTTTCACATAGTGAAGTTATGCTACATGATGGTACACAGGTGGGACATTTTCATGCTATCTTGGCAGGGGGCCAGAGTGAGTTCACCATTATGGATGGTTCTATTGGTAATGTTAATAGACAGATACCTGACAGTCCGGGTGCAACTCCTATTATAGATGACACTGATTCAGACCTGACGCCATTGCAGAAAACACAACTGACGGACACTTTGACTTCTTTTGCTGACGTGTTTAGTCAACACCCACATGACTTTGGTAGAACTGACATGGTCACACACAAAATCATTACGAACTGTCACACCCCAGTCTCTCAGAG
>JBBPBX010079738.1:0-16324 GCA_038048925.1 Garcialebias charrua
CTTTGGGTGTCTCAAACAACTCGTTCGGTTTTGGTACTCTCTGTACATACATATCCGAATAAAAGGGTCCCATCAGGCCTGTATGAGTCCTAGTATCTCCTTCCACAAAATCACCTTCAAAATGAACTACCTGTGGGGATATCCAAACCCAGGGCAATGTTTCATTTAACCAGTCCTCATACCAAGCGTTACGTGGTTGAAAAACTGCAGCCCAGCTCCAATAATAGTATCTTTGATTCATTACTGGTGTTATTGTCAAATAATTTTGGGTATTGCATTCACCGTACAGGTTCCAATAGCAGATTGAGAGTTTCTTGAATTTATTCTCCATGCAATCATCCATATAGGCCTGTTTCTTCCTTGTGTCTTGTTCCGGATCTACATAGGGTCTGACAGATGGGCTTATGCCTCCATCTCCAGCTACATCTATTGGAATTGGTGGGCGGGCTGTTCCAGCAGTGGGTCGTACATTGGAACCTTGTTCAATTGCGTTGATTCTGAGCACCATCTTATGTTTCGTGGTGTGGACAGTCTTGACTTTGATTAGGTCTTGATGTTCTCCAGTCCGGTTTCTTCTGATGAAAGGAGGGATTTTGTCACAGTCCAGATGAAAGTTGCCCCAAAATTCCCAACGTGGGAGTATGGCTTGGCAGCTGTCATCCCTCGGTGGGGCAGGGTGGATCACTTCAGCCTCCCAGTAACCCTGGTGGCGTAACCCCATTAGTGGTCGACAGCCCCAATCACAGTGCCATTCAGAGGGTTCTTTATCCGGATGAATCCAGTTACATCTCGTTGCTCTTCTTAAGTTGTGACGCAAGAGCATTATCCAAGTCACAATTCCTTCAGGCAAAACCAGTAGATTGTTTACCCTGAAATGGGGTTTGTCTGGCCCTGTTAGGTTCTCAGCTTCCATAGCTGATATCCATTCAGGGGTTTTCTTCAGCTGGCGCATCCAAACTTGATAGCCTGCTTGTCGTACTCTTTTCCAGGTCTTGATTTGATTCTTGACAGTGTCATTTCGGTCCCATGGCATGAACATGTTTCGTTGTGTGGTGTCCCAGCAGGTAATGTTTGCATATTTAGATCTCCCATGGGAGACTTTCACATGGGTCAGGCTCCATGGTCTGATCCCGGCTTGATACAAAATAACCAACAACATAACTAAGCCTATTAACACTACGAATCCCCGCAGCAGGGTTCGTAGACAGGTTGCTTTATCCATTCTCATAATCCTTGAACAGTCCTTAGGTCGGTCAGGGGTCGCCATATCTTCATAGATATGTGGATCTACATCGCTATCCGAATCATCTTGTCTTATTCTCCTTTCCAGGAGAATCATGTTGAGAGGGTTTTTCTTCAAAGTCTTTGTTCTTTTTAGCTCTGGGCTTCCTCCTCGAGCGCCAGTGAGTTGTGGTCACTCGATCGTTGAGGAGCTCTAGATATAGTGGAGAAGGGTGTGGCAATCCAGGTTGCAGTCCTTTCCACACCCACTTCCACTGAATCACCAACCATTCGGTAGGTTCAGGCTGGGGTCCTTCCAGGCGCCATTTCTGTTGGGGTTTGTGTCCCCGTATTGCTTCATATTCTATCTCACAGAGTGCTACGAGATACTGGATAGCAGTGGGACCTCCTTCTACCAGGGTTTCCACCAGAATTATCAGTGGTTGGTCTTGATACATCACTTGTATCACATATCCTTTTCTTGTCCATGGCCTATGCCTCTTCTATGGGGTTCTGCATGCTGCATGGTGTGAGGTAGTCAACCTTCTGCGGCCGTTCCAGTTTAACAATGTGGTCGCATTTGACTCTCACTGGGACTTGACCCTCTTTTCCTGTCACACGTCCTTTGTACAGTTTCACGCAGAGAGGCGATGGGTGTGGCAATTCCGGTCTCAACCCTCTCCACACCCACTTCCATTGATAGACCCCCCAACATGCAGGTTCAAGCTGGGGGCCTTGCAGCCCACAAAAAGGTTCGTCAGCTGGGTCCTCACCTCTTCGGCGCTGTTCCTCCGCCTCCCACAGTCTCCGTCTGATCATTTCCATGGATTGTCTTCCGTATTGCACATAGTGTTCTCCCCTTTCTTCCAACGCTGTTATTGTACTGACGAGTGGATGTCCCTTGTATGATACAGTCATCCTGTAAGCCATACGTACTGGGTACTCTTCCCAATCGTTGATGGGCGTGCAGACTCGATCACACAGCATTCGTAGGGGCAGCTCTGTGTTTTCAACCACCACTTTGTTTGGGTTAGTTTCCCGGTTGAAGATGCTTATCCTCATGGCTCGGCTTGTTGTCCAAACCTCCAATTCCCCTATGGAGATCTCGCAGAAATGTGTTTGATGTGGCTCTCTGTAATTATGGCCCCATCTGATTTTGAACTGTATTCCGAATACTTTCAAATAGACAACATTGAAGATCCATGGTGTCCCCATTGGGCTGGGGTTGTATGGCAATCTCCACGAGTCTTTTGTTACTGCGTAATCAGGGGCACACCTATGAGACCCTCTAGTCAGGTCTTTGCTCCTGTAGGACATTACACATGAGCAGTAATAATTTTTGGTTCTGTTAAAGTTTAAGGTGTAGTCATTTCTGGGGCGGTCTAACTTTACTAGTTCGTTCCGTACAATTAGAGCTGGTTGATACGGTCCTCTCCTGGATCGTTGAATCAGCAAATTCCACACATGAGTGGATGCCTCGTCCTCTGAGTCCGAGTCATCATAAAGCGGGCCTCTGTCCCAAGATGAGCATGTTTCAATGATTTTTGCAGATTTTATATTACCTCTCCCTTTCCAGATATGATTTGGACACCTCATGATCTGATTTAATTTTCTACCTTTTCTCCTGTGATGAGATCCATTGATGATCCTAGCGCCCCGTCGTTCAGTTTTTAGTTGTCCATTTCCTTGTTCGTGTGCTTCCATTTCCTCAGAAATGTCCTGCTGGCCCAAGCGTTCAGTACACTCCGCTTTTTCTCTGTTTTACTGGGTTGGGACTTCTCTTGGTCGTCTTTATCGTCTTCGATCAGGTGTATCGTAGCTCCCACCGAGTACACTCCTTTGTAAGGTGCCACTACCATCTGTACCGAGACTTTAATCCTCTGGGTGGAGCCAGGTCTTATGGGCGTGTCTACCCTTTGCGCAGCTGTTCCGGGAATCTGCAACACCCCGTCTCGTACCCAAACTTCTGGGGTTACCAAATATTCAGCTGTTTTTTGTTTTGGCTTTGCTCCTTCCACTGCCCATCCATCCAAACTGGTGGTGTAATAGTACAGGTTTGAATGCCTGGTTCCAGTCTCACGAGGGATAGGAGGCAGGTCCACCAATGGGATTTTTTGGTTCAGAATTACCTCTGCAAACAGTTGAGCCCACGTTACCAACTCCCAGGGGCCATTCCAACCTCCCTCTCGGGCCTTACTGTTCACAGCGTCGGGCAGCTGGGCTGACTCGAGGTCAACTGCGTCCTTCGGGTCCCGGTACACCCTGAAGACCAAAGGAAACTGATTAGTTCCAAGGGGTATGTTTCCTGCTTTTCCCATTGCAGGATCATAGGGCCAAGCCTGCTTTACTGACTGCTCAAGCAGATTCTGAGGGTTCCAACACCTATCTTTTTGCCTGATCATTTCTTCGTCACTTAATCCTACTACTTCTGGATAAAGTGGTGGCGCTGTAGGTGTTGGGTTCGTTCCCTGGTCATACTGCTGCATCATTGGGGTATTTCTGGGGGCTTCGAACCTTGTCACGTCCAGCTGGACTTTGAAGGATTTGAGAGGGTCATAGTACCTCCTTACCTGCCAGCCCATAGCCCTTTCTGAGTGCAACAGTCGGCCCTCCTGCATCTTTGTTTGACAATTTACACAATACTTCACCATAGTCCCTTCCCATTCACAGGTACAATCTTCTGGGCCCCTCTCACTCAATTCCCATTGTGTGAGGATCATTACTCTTGGTAAAACTGTGGTCCTACATTTCCCACAAATAAAAGCATCCATTACTTTTACGGGTTTTAGTTGCAACTCCCGTACATCTTCTTTCTTCGCCTCAGGTTTGAGGGGCTTATTTCTTCCTGGTCCTTCCCACAAAATGGGTAAGCCAGTAGGTTCCATGCAGATTGCACAGCTGTTTTGCAGCTTGTTCCACTTCATCATTTCGCATTCTGCTGACAGGTATCCTTTCTTGGCGTACTCCAAGATCTTCAGAGCCCTACCTGCCCAAAGCTCTGAGGTTGTTCTTCTTAAGATAACTCCCCCGCATATAGTGGCCAGTCTAATATAGGGGAGCATGGTGCTTGGTTCATTGGCCATAATCCGGTTTCTGGTTTGAATTAGCTAGGAATTGGCTTCAGTTGCTGTATTCCTTGGACTCCCTTCTTTGTCAACACTACCGTGTTTTTATCTAATATTCTCTTTACCTTATCTGTGACGTTGTATTTTGGCTTCACTGCAAATGCTGCTGGGTGATCCTGTGCTCTGACCCACACCTTCTGTCCAACCTCAAATGAAGTGTCGGAGGCTGGTTGTTCCTTTTTATCCTTGAAGCCCCGCCCACTTTCCAGCGTTTTGAATTGACGTTGGTTAAGTTCCTCAGCGGGGGAAGGTCTTCCGGCACGACGCCTGTCATTCAGGGCTTGCCCTATTTCCACAGTTTTGGTGCTCCATTCTTTGGTATTAGCATTTTTAGCTATCCAATTTTTGACCAAACCTATGGCTCTTTCGGCTACTCCGTTGGCTTGAGGTGTGTAGGGCGGTGAGTAGACACGCATCACCCCAAAAGTCTGACACCAATGATCCACCTGTGCATTGCGAAAGTGTGTCCCATTGTCAGTTCTCAGTTCCTTTGGGATGCCTAACGATCCACAGACTTGTTCCAGCATGCTGACGACACTGTTGCCATTAGCTTTCTTTGCCGGTTTAACTATCACATACCCTGACATTGAGTCCACTAGCACTAGAAGATATTTCTCTCCTTTCTTGCCAGTGACTCCCATGGGTCCAGCAACATCCATGCACACTGAGCCCCAAGGTATGATACTTTTGATAGTTTGTCCATCCACTCGGTGCCCGCGACGTCCTGCGTTGTATTGACCACATACCACACAGTCCTGCAGTACCTTGCGAATTTGCTTCATGGGAATCCAGAGCTCCTGACTCTCCAACTCCTTACGTGTAGGTTGTACGCCCGTATGACCTAGCCCTTCATGCACGCCACGCACAACCTCTAACACGTACTCCTGTGGGACCCTTCGGCCCGCCGGGGTTCTTTCCCACTTCTCGATCCCGACAAAAACGATCTTTCTCTGTTGCACATAACGGTCCACTTCTTCATTTCCCTGCCAGTAGTTTCCTTCTTTAGTGTGGGATTTCTGGTGCTCCACCTCTAAATGTAGATTCAACCTTATTTCAGCTATTTTTTTCCACAAATCTTGGTGAGCCACCAATTTTCCCTTAGCACTTTCAAATCCATTTTCTTCCCAAATTGATAAATCCTCTTTCAGGGCTTGAGCACAGTAATAACTGTCGGTTACCACTCGTGATGTTTTTATTTTTCTGTGAGTAAGTTCAAGCAATCCTTCCAGTACTGCCGTAACTTCTCCAGTCTGAGCACTACCTAGCACTCTCCCCCTTCTTCGGCAGCACTCGTTCCCTTGATACTTGAGGATAAATCCCCAGTGTGCTACTTGATCGGTTCCTTTCTTGGATCCGTCGGTGTAGAGAGTCCAGTCATGCGTTTTATGTTTTTCAGGTTCCTCTTTTGTTACTTTTTTGCTTGTTGGCTGAGCCGGTCCTATCTCTAGATCTGGGTCTAATAGAATATTCTCCCATTTACCCCAACGAGAATTAGTGGCCTTGGTACTGTCTATAGTTCCTTTTCTGAGGTATTTGTGTACTTGACTTTGTGTTATAACCTTTATGGGCTGGCCCTGGGCTAGATCTTTCAGCGTTCCCCAGTATCTTGCAAGCACCGCTAGTTCTTTTTCTTCCTGGGGAAATTTTTTCTCTACTGAAGTTAAAGTGTAACTCCAAAGAGTAACTAACCCACCATGTTCGTTTTTAACAATAACCATGGCACTGTCATCTTCACAACTGACCTCAGCTATGAGTCTCGTCAATAGGCTCCTTGGCTCTAATCGTACTGCTTCTTTGATTTTTTCTCTCAGTTCTTCCAGGTCTTTTTGGTTTTCGGCCGTCCAAATCCAGGTTCTTTTCTTTTTCTTCTCATCTTCACCTTCTCTTTTCTTTAGACAGGCATACAAAGGTTTTGCATACTTTTGGTAGTTAGGGACATGATCTCTCACATAATTGCACAGTCCTAAGATTTTTTGTAACTCGTTCTCGGATTCAGGGGGCTGAATCTGTTCAAGTTTCTCTCTGTAACCCTCTGAGAGTCCTAGATCTGCGGTCACTTGGAATCCCAGATAGTTTACTTGGAACTGCCCGAACTGACATTTCTTTAGGTTCAGTTTTAACCCTGCTTCTGTGACTCGCTGCACCACCTTTGCTAATCTTTCCAGGTGTTCTTCTTCTGTGTCATCTGCGATGAACACATCGTCGATGTAAATGGTAGCACCCAAGTCTTTAAGCACATCCATCACGGCTGATTGAAACACATTTGGAGAGTTTTTGTATCCCTGTGGTAATCGCTGCCAGACATAGCTTTTCCCTTGATGAGTAAAAGCTGTTTTCCCTTGTGATTGCCTGGCTAATCTGAGAGAGAAGAATCCATTTGCTAGATCAATGCAAGATTTGTACTTTTTCACATGAAGAGTTTTTAGCGTACCTTGAGGGTTGATTAGGCTCGCTCGGTTGGCCACTGTTCGTCTGTTGAGGGCCTTGAAATTAATAACTGCTCTCCATCCTCCTCCTGCAGATTCAGGCTTCTTCACGGCCTGGATAGGACTGTTTGTTATGGGATTAGCTTCTTCTCTGATGACTCCCAAAGAGCTCAGTTCCCTAACAATTTTGTTCATTTCTTCCACCGCTCCTGGATTCAGGGGATATTGTCGCACTGGTGGATGTACTCCCCCTTCAATGCGGTGTACCAACTTTGGACCTAGGTCTCCGCAGTCGTTTTTGAACCTAGCCACTGAGGCAGACTCAATAATTTGTCTCAACTTCTCTTTCCCAGCCGGGGTGAAGTTGCTCTCATTTACCCTTTGTTCTGTCACTTCAGGGATATTTACCGGTTTGAACCATTCGTGAGTAGGCCCAATTCTTACCAACCTTGATTTGAGCTTGTCCATGCGTCGGTTTAATGCTCTTCGGTCCTTCTTCGGCTTTTTTAACTCCTTTAAGTCTTTTATTGTTAGGAGGTTGTAAGGACCTTTTATCCACACTATTCCTTGCCATTCACCAAATGGCATTTCCTGCACGGTTCCGCTTGCCAATTGAACCGTAAGGTGTCCTATTGTTTTTAGGTTTTTGCGGGTCATAGACACCTCTGCTCCTGAGTCTATTAGGTAAGGTTCTCCATCCACTTTGGCATAGATTTCGTCACCGTCCCAATAAGCATTATCCAGGGTGACCCGCAACCTTTCGGCCATCATTTAGCTGGCCCCCCATCCCTTTTTAGTCGGGATTCACGGAGGGCCTTTCTTTCATCAGGGGTCATTTTAGCATACTCTTCTGAGGGCACATAATTGCCTCTTTTTTGAGGTGTTGTGTTAGCTGCTGGAGCTTGAAATCTCCTTTGTTGTTGGTTTCCATAATGCGGTTCTGACTGAGGACTCGTGAATCGTTCCTCGTACCGTGATTCTGGCTGTCTTTGAGGCCCTTTGTATTGTTGTTGTTGTTGAGGGGCCCTAGGGTCTATTTGTGGTTGTTTCGGGCTTCGTTTCATCTCCTGTTTTCTCTTTTCATCCCAAAACTGTTGTTCTAGGTCATAAGACTTTACCGCCTGATCAATTTGGGTAATCAAGGTCTCATTGGGCATTTTAGCAAAGGTCACTTCTCCTCTTCTCCCCCTTGTCACAGCTCTCAGAGCTTTAACAAATTTCTTTGGAGGAATTGTTCGTTTGAGTTGATACCAGACTAATGTGAGTCGTTGTCCCTGATTTGTTGGACATTTCTACCTTTCTTGAACGCAGAGTGCGACAGGCGCAAAGCCTGTGTACAGCACCTGTGTGAACGGACGCGGACATTTCTACCTTTCTGTGATTAAGTTTTGTGTTTTAGTTAGTTAGTTTTAGAGCAACTGTCTTTTCTGACTGCGTTGTGGATCTGCAAACATTATAAGTTGCCGGTCAAAGCAGATGACCGCTTGTCCTGAGCCTGGGTCTGCTAGAGGTTTCTTCCTTCTAAAAGGGAGTTTTTCCTTTCCACTGATGCCATTGTGCTTGCTCAGGATGGGAGATCGTGGCGAAGCCAAGATTTGACTTGTTTGCTTGATTCATTAGATAGAAAACTTTCCTAGTCTAACCGGAACTTTAATAGTAGGGGCTGCTAGCTCCCGCTAGCTTAAACACGAATTTAGCTTCGAGTATCACGTAGCTGCATTTATTGTTCGCTTACCTGCTGCCTCTCTCAACTTCCTGTGTCCTCTGGACTGTTCTGGACTCTCTCCTGTACTCCTTCAAGGTAATGCTCGTTCGAGTTACCTCTCTCTGCTTCTTGTATATCTTTCTCGGAGCCGTGGGCCTGCTGCTAGCGGCTAGCTCTGTGCTAGCCTCCGGCTCGTGGATGTTGACGTACTCCGCTTCGCAGTTGTTTGAACTTAACAACTGCTCCATTCCTCTTTCTGTTTCCACCATCAAACAACTGGGACTTCTGCGTAGACCTCGTTACATCCATAGAAGCTCTCGAAGGAAAATCGTTTCTTCTCAAGCGAACTCGGATTCGATTAGTGCTGTCTGGACTGAGAGACGTGTCGCACCTCGATGGCGTCATCAGAACGCTGCGTCTGTAGGCCTTTGTAGTCCTCTGCGCACGAAGTGGCGAGGAAAACGTGGAGTGGATTTCAGTCTGCTTAAACCGGTTCAAAAAGCTCCTATTCCAACTGGTATTAAATTAGAACTTTTCAATGTGCAGTCTCTTTCCAACAAGTCATGTTTAATTCATGATCACATTCTGGAGAAGAACTTGGACCTCATGTGTCTTACAGAGACGTGGCACCAACCAAATGTGTTCAGTTCTCTGAATGAGGCGTGTCCCTCTGGATACAGTTATCTGCAGAGAGCCCGCAGCACTGGCCGCGGTGGTGGTCTGGCTGTAATCTACCGCAGTAATTTAAAACTGTCTCATCTGTCTTCTCAGGACTTTTCCTCTTTTGAATGTCTGGCTTTCAGCTTCAAAGCCCCACTCCTGATGAATGTTATATTAATTTATAGACCTCCCAAACCGCATGTTTCATTTAACTCAGAGATGCATGACCTCCTCACTTTTTTCTGCACCTCCCCTGTGAAGACTATTTTTCTTGGCGACTTAAATATCCACGTGGACAATTCTTCTTCACCTCTGGCAACAGATTTTAAGTCTCTTCTGGACTCTCTTAATCTCACTCAACATGTTGACGCCCCTACGCACAGCAGGGGGCATACTCTGGATTTGGTGATTACAGACACTGTACTCATCAATAACTTATCTGTATATGACCTGGGTGTCTCAGATCACAGGGTCATCTCCCTGGAAGTGCCTTCATCTTCGCCTGCTTCAAACCCAAAACGACCCATCCAGTTCCGTGACCTTAAAAACATTTCCCTTGATGTTCTGTCTGCCGATCTTCACACCCTGACCGCTGTCAATCATTCTTCTGCAGATGACTCTGTGGATTACTACAACCAATCTCTTCGGGAGCTCCTGGACCTACACGCCCCCTTGAAGACAAGACTGGTGTCTTTCTCCCGTTCAGCCCCTTGGTACACTGATGAGCTGCGCAAGATGAAGGCAACTGGCCGTGCTATTGAAAGACGTGTAAAATCATCTGGTCTGTCTGTGCATAAGCAGGCATATAAAGAACATCAGAAAGCATACGCCTATTCTCTTAAAGAAGCACGCTCCAAATATTATTCTAACATCATCAACACCTGCCCTGGAAACTCTAAACAGCTCTTCTCCACAATCACTCGTCTGCTTAATCCCATTAAGCAAACTCTTGAGGACTCTGCTCAAAAATGTGACCTGTTTCTTTCATCTTTTAAAACCAAAGTTGACACTATCAGATCTCAGCTCCACAACCTCCCCGTTCTCAGTGTGCCACCCACCCGTCTGCATTCTGGGACCCTAAACAGCTTTGACGAAGTTGTTCAGAGTGAGGTGGAGGCCATCATCAAGAAAATGAAGCCTTCATCCTGTGCCCTGGATCCTTTCCCCTCGTCTCTCATAAAAACCAATCATTCTGCAATAGGCCCACTTATCACTCAAATAATAAATCAGTCTCTACAATCTGGTCATGTTCCACTGCCTCTAAAAACCGCCATCATTAGGCCTCTTCTGAAAAAATCTAATTTGGATCCCAACATTTTTTCTAATTACCGCCCAATTTCACACCTCCCTTTTCTGTCTAAAGTGCTGGAAAAAGCTGTTGCTGCTCAGCTGCAGGATCACCTACAACAACACTCTCTGTATGAGAAGTTCCAGTCTGGATTCAGGGCAGCTCACAGTACAGAGACTGCATTGCTGAGGGTTACCAATGATGTCCTCTTGGCTGCTGACACTGGCTCTCCCTCCATCCTTGTCCTCCTTGACCTCACTGCAGCCTTCGACACTGTGGACCATAGTATCCTCCTCCACCGTCTTCATGTGGAGGTCGGTCTCTGCGACACAGTCCTGGACTGGTTCAAATCTTTCCTCTCCAATAGGCTGGAATGTGTTAGTCTTGGCAACGCCACGTCCCAGACAGTTGGTGTCTCCTGTGGTGTCCCTCAGGGGTCAGTTCTGGGGCCCCTGCTGTTTTCCCTTTACATGCTGCCTTTAGGTCAAATTATTAATCAGTTCAACATTTCTTTTCACTGTTATGCCGACGATACACAGCTTTACATCAGGACTGGAGCATCCTCATCTTCCACCTTGTCATCTCCATCTTCACTCACTGCCCTCTCTGCCTGCCTGGAGGCAATTAGGGCATGGATGAATCAGAACTTTCTTCAATTAAACTGCTCCAAGACTGAGGCCATACTGATTGGCACCCCTCACCAGGTACAAACATCTCCTATAACAACACTTTCCTTTTCTGGACAAGACATCCCCCTCTCCACCTCTGTTACTAATCTTGGAATAAAAATGGACTCCAATCTTACATTTGAAAATCACATTAAGCATCTGTTTAAAACTTGCTTCTTCCATCTTCGAAACATCTCCAGACTTCGCCCATCCCTAACTTTTTCCGATGCTGAGAAGCTCGTCCATGCTTTTGTCTCCTCCAGGCTCGACTACTGCAACTCCCTGTTTATTGGAATCCCTGGCAAAAACCTTCAGAAACTTCAATATATTCAAAACAGTGCAGCAAGGATCTTGTTGAGAGTTCGTAAATTTGAACATATTACGCCCATTCTCCATAACCTTCATTGGCTTCCTGTCGCCTACAGAATTCAGTACAAAACTGCTCTCATTACACATCAATGCTTACACGGAACTTCACCAGATTATCTGAAGGATATTCTTATTCCATACTCATCCACCCGCTCGCTGCGGTCACAGAACAGCAATCTCCTTCACATTCCGAGAACCAAATTAAGGACCATGGGAGACCGGGCTTTCAGTGTGGCTGCCCCCCGCCTGTGGAACTCTCTTCCTGACTGTCTAAGAGCCCCACAGTCTGTGGTTGACTTTAAGAGCGACTTGAAGACCTTTCTTTTCGACCAAGCATACTCTACCTCCTCATGATTCTACTTTTGATCTTAGCTGATATTGTTATTGATTTTAATTGTTTTATTATTTGTTTTATTGACATTTAATTCTGTTGCTCCTTGTAGCACTTTGAGATTTTCATTAATGAAAAGTGCGTTATAAATTGAATTCATTATTATTATTATTATTATCCATGCGTGTTTTTGCCCGTTGGATTTGAGAATCCTCATCATCTAGATCCTCTAGAACCAGCCTTTCATAGTGTTTCTGGGCTGACTCTTCTTTGCCAACTGGGTTTGCGGTGACATGACCCAGCCACAGTTTTCTTGCTGCATCACATCTGGTGGAGCTGGTTACCATACCCTTACCAAAAAGAAGTATACTTTAAGTATATGTTGTTAAGTATATTTAAGTATATAAAGTATATGTCTCTAAGTGTACTTTTAAGTATACTCGCAGTTTACTTACAATAAACTTTTTTTGTACTAAATTGGCCCATTTTAGTATACTTAAAGTATACTAGGAGTACACTTTTTATTAGACTTCCAATGTACTTATAGTGTACTTCAAGTTCATATTTTAGTTTATTGAAGTATACTTAAAGTATACTAGTAGTACACTTTTTATTAGACTTCCAATGTACTTATAGTGTACTTCAAGTTCATATTTTAGTTTATTGAAGTATACTTAAAGTATACTAGTAGTACACTTTTTATTAGACTTCCAATGTACTTATAGTGTACTTCAAGTTCATATTTTAGTTTATTGAAGTATACTTAAAGTATAACACTAGTATACTTTTCTTTATACTCCAAATGCACTTGTTATATACTTCTAGTTCATACTTTAGTTTATTACAGTATACTTAAAGTATACCACTAGTACACTTTTTCATATACTTCCAATGCACTTGTTATTTACTTCTAGTTTACAGTTTATTTTATCATTTAAGTTAAATTTTTGAATTTCTAAAACTAATACCATGTTGTCATTGTAATTGTTATGTTACACTTGTAAGTTTGCTTAACAATACTTGCACAATACTATTTACAGTATATGCTAAAAATTATTTTTTAAAGTATTCTGAAAGATGTGTTTACAAAGTCATAAAACAAGGTCTTGAGAACTTCAATATTTTTATATAAAATTAAGGTGCAGCTCAAAAACAGTTTACAAAACAGCAGCAATTAAAATGAATCCCTTCCCAGTTTTAAAAATTGAAAAGGAAAAGGTGCACATTTGCATTTCAAGGTGTAAACATAAAGTCCAGGGGCCTCATGTATCAACCATGCGTGCGCACAAAAACATTGCGCACGTCACTTTCCACGCAAAAGCCCGTATGTATCAAAACTGAACTGAACGTGAATATATGCGCATCCAGGTACATATCCACGCAAGCTCCCGAGCAGGCGTACGCACGTTTCTGTGGTTCTTGTTCCTTTGGCGACACTTACAGGTGTTTCAGAGAAACTGAAGCCCCACAGTCTGTGGTTGACTTTAAGAGCGGCTTGAAGACCTTTCTTTTCAACCGAGCATACTTTACTCCTCATGATTCTACTTTTGATCTGAGTTGATACTGTTGTTGATTTTAATTGTTTTATTATTTGTCTTATTGACATTCAAATATGTTGCACCTTGTAGCACTTTGAGATTTCCATTAATGAAAAGTGCGTTATAAATTGAATTCATTATTATTATTATTATTATTATTATTATTATTATTATTAACAGTTCAAGATGTGAAAATGATTAATATTCCCTCCAAACACACGATTAACAAGTATTACATCCACATGACGCAGTGAGAATAAAGGACGCGCAACGTTGTGCCAAAAATAAATTTAACAGGAACGGATTCATTCAGCCTTACTGGAGGTTATAATAAATAGTGTAACACGCAGAGCATTTATTTAGAAACAGATATAGTTTTCCGATCTAGGATATGGCTTATCAGCCGTTTTCAGAAATAATAATTTTCCAGTTTGGCACTATTGCTGCGCTCTGGGGAGCCGTGCATCACGCGTGCATACAGAAGCAGCGGTCAAACTGTTCCACAGAGGGGGCTGCAGGTCGATCGGGACTGTGCAGTCCAGTCCACACAAAGCCGGATCATGTCCAATGGTCTCATCGATTCCAAAGGCTGAGTGGTCGCGCTTGGAGCGCGCGCGCACCCTCACCGGTGTCGACACGGCAGCTGGAGGTGTTTCATTATCTGCGTTTATTGTAGATTTCTCCAAAATGACACGTGAAAGTACACCTTATATAACTTGTAGGAGAGCAAAAGCTTCACAGACAGACTGCGCACAGGGCTGCGGGGCGCGCGCTGCGTCTGGAGACTCCAACATCATGTCATGAAAAGTCTCCACCAAGACGCACAGACTCGTTTCTTCACATCATCTACATAAACAAAGATCTATGTTCTAGCAAACATCCAAGTAAGTTCCTCTGTGTTTACAGTAATAATGGTAATAAACTCGTGCGCAAAGTTAATATTTCCACACAGAATGAATGAATGAGCCGGTTCGCGCACCACAGCAGGGTGCGCGCGCACACAAATACCGACAATCACTCGTTCTTTGCATGATGAACACATTTTATTACTATTCTTACTTAGGATGTTTGTCCTCACTCATATTATATTGAATTCATTATTTTCCCGAATCTAGAAATCATTTCTGATCGCGCAGGGATCAAACAAACATGTCCTTCACACATGCAGGAAGTAATTTGCATCTGTTTAACATATGTAAATGTAGGCGTGTCAGGGGAGGTGTCTCACGTGCGCTCAGTTCCACGTCAATTGTGATGTACAAAAGGAATGTGCGTGGATTCAGGTGTACGCACAGTTTGATAAATCTGGATCTTTTTGTGCGTAGACACTTTTCTGGATTTCACCGTACGTCACTTTTCAGTAGGAAATCCACGCAGGTTTTTGATACATGAGGCCCCAGAACACAATGTAAAAATGTGTGCATTTGCTTAAACAAAGCAAAAATAGTGTCTCCAACTGGAAACTGAAGTCTTTCCTTTTCAGAAGGCATCTTCACATCTTTGGGGGGGATAAGAAAAAAAAAAAACTTCACCGGTAGTTGTTTATGTTGCTTTTTTTCTTCTTCTTATGACTCTTCGCACATCTTGCATGGTGGTGTCAGGGAACTTTGGCTTGGTGTAGACTGAAAAAAAAAAACACACCAAAAAAACAGAAATTACTCCAATGTTATGTTATTCTATCATCAGTGTAATTACTCTCACATCAAACATATCCTTAAAATATGTCTCTAGGTTTCACGAGTGATAAACAATAACTTATTATTAAAGGGAACCACAATTACTTTTAAACATTTGACTTTATTTGATAAACTTTTATTTTAACTGTAAAAATACTGTAGGGTGGTTTAGTTTTGTACATTTTTAAAATATATTTTCATGTGTTAAAATATACACATGTTAAAATATACTTTAAAAATTTACAAAACTAAACACCCTACAGTATTTTTACAGTCATTGTTTTACAGTTAAAATAAAAGTTTATTAATTAAAGTCTAATGTTAAAAGTAATTGTGGTTCCCTTTAAAAAAAAAAAGTTATGCTCTCAGATATTTTTGATTTAACAACTACGAATAATACCCATAACCTGCATTTAACTTTGATTGTAAACTTTTCCGAGGCCATGGTCTTGAGCCGGAAAAGGGTAGCATGCCCTCTCCGGGTCGGAGGTCCTGCCCCAAGTGGAGGAGTTTAAGTATCTCGGGGTCTTGTTCACGAATGAGGGAAAACTGGAGCGTGAGATCGATAGGCGGATAGGTGCAGCGTCCGCAGTGAAGCGGGCGCTGTACCGGTCTGTCGTGGTGAAGAGAGAGCTGAGTCAAAAGGCAAAGCTCTCAATTTACCGATCGATCTACGTTCCCACCCTCATCTATGGTCATGAGCTTTGGGTTATGACCGAAAGAACAAGATCTCGGATACAAGCGGCTGAAATGAGTTTTCTCCGCAGGGTGGCTGGACTCTCCCTTAGAGATAGGGTGAGAAGCTCAGTCATCCGGGAGGGACTCGGAGTAGAGCCGCTGCTTCTCCACATCGAGAGGAGCCAGTTGAGGTGGCTCGGGCATCTGGTTAGGATGCCTCCTGGACGCCTCCCTGGTGAGGTGTTCCGGGCATGTCCCACCGGGAGGAGACCCAGAGGAAGACCCAGGACACGCTGGAGGGACTATGTTTCTCGGCTGGCCTGGGAACGCCTTGGGATTCCCCCAGAGGAGCTGCTCCAAGTGGCTGGGGAGAGGGAAGTCTGGGCCTCCCTACTTAGGCTGCTACCCCCGCGACCCGACCCCGGATAAGCGGACGAAAATGGATGGATGGATGGATGTAAACTTTTTTTTATTATTATAGAGCACATAACCAAATCCAATCTAATCCATATGGTATCAGTGAATGGCATTTTTAGGTGATTGTATCAGAATCTGCATCATAAACCGTGAGGAGCATGGAACATTACAGTAATTTGTTCATAAAACGAGAAAAAACATTAGGAATGTATTTTAGAATGA
>JBBPBX010079739.1:0-16324 GCA_038048925.1 Garcialebias charrua
CCACATGTGAAACCTCCAGGCACCTCCTCCGTCTGTTCATGTCCGTTGCCTGTGGGCTCCTGCCCGCGTACGACTGCCTGGTTAGCTCGGCACTCACCCCCACCACTCTTTAAGGGGCGGAGATTTTTTTTTAAGGGTGGAGGCAGATTGTGATATTAACAAGTTGTAAGTGGCTGTTGTGTTTAAAATGAGTGTTTATGTAATTATTTTCAGTTTACATATTCAATATAAGTTTTATTTGTTCAACACAGTCATATTTGTTCATAACTTTATTATTAATAAGCCTGAGTTACCGGATCCAAACAAACAGTTACCGGAACACACCCTGTCAAAATAAGAGTTCCCGGATCCTGTTCCAGCAACAAATTAAGCAGAGTTAAACCAAATCAAGATGGCCGCCACAGCTAATAGAGTTTAGGCCACAGGAAAATAAGTGTCCCTCAGTGAAATGTTTAGATATTTAACTAACAGTTGGTGTGGTAGTAGCTGACAGTAATCCAGAATAAATGTTCAAGTATGAACAGATCAGGTGTAACATCACTTCATCACATGAGCTCATATTTTGGTGAATTCCTTGAAGTTTTCTTGCTCTTTACTTCTGATAGAAACAGATTAGACGTCAGTGTCTTTGGACTGTGTCCAACTTTGGACCAAGTCTCAGGATTTCGTCTCTTTACTTTCCTTCACATTGAACCATTTGTACTTTTCAGCTGGACACACAGAAACAAGAATGAGAGCGTGTGCAGCTGGAAATCCCTCTCCAGCTGCTCCAGCTGTGAATGGACAAACAATAGTTTGTGTGTGTTCATGTTGGAGACGTGTTGCTGGAAGGACGGCCCTGTGCTCCATTTTCAGCTGTTTGCTTCATGTTGGATGAAGAGCAACATGTCTCTCCTTCAAGCTGCTTCAATACATTTAGTCAAACTTCCATCCTGGACTCCTGACTCATTATTTCTGAGGAATTTTATAACAACATCATGAGACGTCACGCTCAGAGTATGTTTTGTAAATAACTCTCAGCTACTACCACCTCAGAGTTAGACTCAACATCTGTAACACTGACTGAGTTAAATAAATAAATAAATGTCCATTTCTGTCGTCTGTGTATGTTTCCCATACACAGACGAAATTCGACTCTGCGTTTAACCCAACCACCACCAGGTGGTGCAGTGAGCAGCCATAGAAAGTGCCCGGGGAGCTGGGGAAATAGATGTGCACTCATAGACACCCCAAGGTGTGTAGTGGCCGGGGTTCGAACCCGGGTCCTTCGGGTCCCAAGTCGGAAGCCCTGCCACTACATTTATGTGTCGTCTGTTGTTATGTAGCTGTGGCGGCCATCTTGAATTGGACTGACTCCAAAGTCAAATCAGTTCTAAATGTTCCCACAATGATTACTTTCTGGAAGTTTCCTTAAACGCTGTCCAGTGGTTTTTTAGATATTTTGCTAACAGACAAACAAGATTGACTGCATCAATTATTGCTAAAGTTTTAAGCAAATATTTTGTATATTGAGTGGCACTTGGAGTACATTTTATGAAATAATCTTGGCTCTATCTATGTCAAATGTTAGCAAAATATCTGTGAAACTGACTGAATTATAGACATTTCTGTGTTTCTAACATGAGTTTTCTGTTCAACCATCAAGAACTGATCTGCTCCAAAACTTAAATCAGTTGTAGACGTACATCCACTGATTATCTCTGGAAAGTTTCATTAAAATATCTTCACTGGTTCATGAGATATTTTGCTAACAGACAGAGTTGAGTTTAAGAATTTAAGGTCAGAATTTTAAACCAAGGTCTCAGACAATCTATTAGTGCTCAGACTGTGTGTTGGGGATTCCTCTCAGCTACTACCACCCCAAACGTCACATCAATCTCTGTAAAACTGAATTATAGACATGTTTTATGTTTTTAAGTTCAGTTAACTGTGGCAGCCATTGTAACTTCAGCTGACTCCAAAAACTAATCAGTTGTAGACGTACATCCAATGATGACTTTCTGCAAGTTTCACTACAACTCATCCAGTGGTTCATGAGATATTTTGCTAACAGACAGACATTGTGACAACAAGTGTAAAGTTTCCAGTGAGTCTCTGCAGCTTCTTCTCTCCTGACTTCTCTGATCAATAATGTTGAAGTGATGGATCCTGCAGAGTGATCACATGACAGCAGCAAGAATGTGACTGAAGAGACAGGAAGTAAAGCAGGAAGACTGAAGCAGCATGAAAATGAAGACGTGGACGGAGAAATGAGCTCCATGAAGCGTTTGGACTCTCCATTTGGACAGAGCAGCTGCAGCTGAAGCTCTGATTCACAACAACACAACAGCTCTGCTTTAGAGACAACAAGACACGTCCTAATGTCCACTTGTTGTCCACACTGTCCAACTGTCCAATCAAACAGCTGAATGACTGAAAGGTTTTTATTCTGATATTTTACTGACACACATTGTTCATACATGACCCGACCACAACCTGTGGGTCAGAACACTCTGGACCTTTAACACGGGGCTCTTTTTATTATTTATGAGCTCTTTTTCATTCAACCTTTATTTATACAGGTTGATCCCATTGAGCCTCGGGGACTCATTTACAAGAGAGACCTGATTTTAACAAGGAGTGACGACAACAGTGGACAACAAATGAATCTGGATCCATTTTTGAAATGCAGCTGATTAGACCAATATAGTGCATTTATTAAGGAAAAGTTCAACTGAGACACACCTTTGATATAATTTCAAACAAACAATTGTTTTTAAGTATTAATCTTGTTACACTCTTGTTAAAGTCTTCCTCCCATGCACGCTCCCACGGCCGCCTTTTGGCAGCCAATCGATTTTTGGCACAACACCGGCCCACGTTTCCAGGTGGTCCACGGTGACGCATAATAGATGTGACTTATTTATGTTTTTTCCACTTTATTAGACATTTTTGGACTGATGAGACTTATACGGTGGTGCAACGTGTACAGCGGCAAGTACAGTAAATGTAACTTGCTCTTTCTGTGAAGGTCACCTTGAAGATGTTTTCTCTTATTTTGCTCTTGCTCCTTCTCTCCTCAACTATGTGAAGATCTCTGCATCCTGACTTCTACTTCTATTGAACCACATTTGTCCCTTTGCTTTGAACACTGTTATTTGGCTTCACTGACCAACCATCAGCTAAAAGAAAATATTTTATATCATTAATCTCATTATATATTTAGACAAATCCACAAATGCTGTTACACTAATCAAAAACCACTTATTTCCATTTTTGAAAATGAGGTCAAACAAAATATTAAAACTATTAGACAGTCCACCAACATGAAACCATAAAACTTGTACTTTATGTATCTCTTTAATGTATTTGTGTAACATGTTGTTCTAATTCTTTGACTCAATGTTTGTAACCCCCTGGAGACTGTCATTATATTGTATTGTTGTTCTGCTTTGTATTTACAATAAAGTACAAAATAAACCAGTACTAGACTACAGAAGTATTGTTTATAACTCAGCTTCAGATACAACTTTAGAAAAATGAAACATCATTCAAATCAGACATTAAGAATGATTACAGGTGCCTTTAAACAACACATACAGGATGAAGATTAGTAGAAATGGGAGAACCAGCACTGAACACCAGAATGGACCAGTTGGCTCTAAACTACTGGACAAATGTAAAAGGTCCTGAACAGAAGCATCCGACACAAGAAGTGTTCAAACCATACTGGGAAAAGACAAGAACCATTTCAAAAGCTTTGGTTGGACCATAAATCAGAAAACTACAGAAATTCACATCAATAATATTAATGTGAGCCCAACAGAACCAGAACCAGTCATACAACATGGATACTCACAGACCCAATAGTAGATCTGAAATTAATAGGAATACATAATTACATTCAAATACAGTTATAGAATACATTAGTCAATAATATGGATTCATTAAATGAAATAGATAAAAACTGAGTCGAGCAGAAATAAAAAGCATCATAAAGGAAAAAATGAGTGAAAGATGAAAAACAACAGGAAGAAGAAAGAAAAGGTTGATGGTTTTATAGAATTCAACAACAAACAGGAGAAATGAGGAGATCTGAAAGAAACAGGAGGAGGAAACATCACATCACGTCTCAGATTTGGACACAGGATTGAACAGAACATTATTCATAACAGGGAAGCATCATAAATGTGACTACTGTGGAGAAGATGAGACCATAGAACATGAGTTATTGAACTGACAGAAATACAGACATGAAAGAAGTCAACTGATGAACAGTCTCACTGAAATCTAAGAAAGTTTTGATACAGATGAATTATTGCAGAATTCAAAAGATAATGGTGCTCAGGTTTTAATACAATATCTGAAACAAGGAGTTTGAAGAAATTCATTCATTCATTCATTCAACCTTTATTTAGTCAGGTAAATCTTATTGAGCCTCATGGGCTCATTTACGAAAGTGACCTGCTAAAACTAAAGAACAATGAACAGCAATGGTAGAATTTCCTTAAACAATAAACAATAGAAAACAAAAGAGAGAAAAAAACAAAAGAGAGAAATACTTTTTTTTTTAACAAAGTATCAAAAAACTAGCAAAACATTATAAGGTAGACGTATAAAATCAAAGACAGGAACAAATCTGCATTGGTTTTTGCCAGGATTCCAACAGATTCTGAAAACCATTTAGAGAAGTCAAGGTCGAGAGCTTCAGATCTTTTTGTAAGATATTCCATGAAGCAGGAGCGGAGTAGGAGAAGGCCCTTTTTCCAAGTTCAGTCCTCACTGACGGAACACTGCAGGTAATCATGTCCTGAGAGCGCACACTGTAGCTGCACTCACGCAAAGACATGTAGGAGGAGATGTATGAGGGCAGCAAACCAAGGAATGATTTAAAGATGAAAGTGTACCAGTGGAAGAGTCTGATTGTTATTAATTAATTGTTATTTATCCATTAATTAATTATTTAAACGGTAATCAATAATTAATTATTTTATTTGTTTGCATTGTTTCAGTCCACCTCACCAGTTTATGGTGGTAATGCACCAAATTGTTGTTTGCAAACCAACAATGTTGTGTAACAGGTGTTAACCTTTCCTGCTCAGTCTTTCATCCGTGGTCAAAAGACACAGGGGAGATCTTCCTCCAGGGCTGAAGTCTCTGCTTCAGGGTTAACTCCCTCACTTGCCTTGCACATAAACCACACGGTGGCTGCAGGTTAATCCTCTTGTTTTTAATAATAATTCTAGCCAACAGGTGCACAAACAGACTTTCTTATAGCCGCGTTTTACTTTGCCGTTTACTTTTCTCCACACACACACACCGTCACGTCTTGCTCCTCTCAACACGTGCAGAACATGAGCACGTAGCGCCCTCTTCTGGCCGGCGGACGGAAGACACACATCTCACCCTCCCACATGCAACACACACACCACTCACTGAGCCATTCATCACATTCAACAGAGGCACTTTCTGCAACACTACCCCCACTCTGGATGGCAATTAAACAATAATTCCACTCCAGTCTTACAATGCATAAAACTGATACACAATCCCTATAGCTAACAAGAGATAACTGTGTCAATTATAATTACATGTAGGTGAGGTATAGCATCAAACCACACATCCCAGTGATATAATTAGCTCATTTTAAGGTGTGTCCACTTGTGCAAAAGTAAACTTTACATGCCATAGGGGAGGAAAGAAATTACTCAGTGACATCTATGACGACCAGGCAGGAAACTAACTGAAATCTATCAGGTGCAAAAACATACAGAAAAACACGGTCTTTAGAAAAACTATTTGCTCTTCAGCCAAATTGACTTAGCAGTTTGAACAACTAAACAGTAATAAAGAAAACAGGCACTTGTGGCTTTGTTGAACAGTTTTAGAGAACTTTGCAGGACACCTGAACAGCTGGAACCTTAAACTGAGTCCATTCTACTTGGAACTACCCATGTACCGTACCAGTCCGGTGCTCTGCGCCGACGCCTAGACCGTCGAACTGGTGGGCCCAAAGGAGGTGAATATCCCACCGCACCCCCACCATCCTCATGATTGACATGGGAAGGGGAGGATGGAACAAACACACCCGGATGGGAATCCGCTGCAGTTGAAGTAGGCAGCAGGGAACAACCAACGCCCCTGCTGGTTTCATCAGAGAACAAACCCTGCAGGTCCAGGTCACAGTCCGCCGAGTCCTCCTCCAAGGTTGGTGGTGGAACCTCGGTAGGTTCCCAGTGTTGACTCTGATCCAGGACCCATGTGTTGTCCAGGGGCTCCCGGCTGCGGTAGTGCTTTAGCTGGTCATGGTGGACGACTTTCACCTTGGACCTTGGGTTCTTTTGTATCCGATAAACTAGGTCATCCAGTTGGCCTAGGATGAAGAATGGTCCTTCATATGAGGGAAGGAACTTTTTGACTTTGTTCTTGACATGACGTGTCCCTTTAATGAGATACCACACAGGGTCTCCAACTTTATACTGTGTGCGGCAGCAGTTCTTGTCATACTGTTTCTTTGCACGTGTGACCGAGTCCCCCAGTGCTTCTCTAGCGATTTGGTGAGCCAGCTCCAACCGTTCCCTCATCTGTTGCACATACTCTGGAGCAGTGGGTTGGTTTTCTGGATCAGGAGGCAAACCTGCGACAAGGTCCACTGGTTCACTTACTTCTCGGCCCCACATCATAAAGTTTGGAGAGAAACCGGTAGCACTATGCTTGGTTGCCCTGTATGCCATAACAGCATAAGGAATCATCAGGTCCCAATCCCAATGACAGTGTTCTGCTGTAGTAGCCAGGATCTTTTGGAGGGTGGCGTTGAAACGCTCGACCTGACCGTCCGACTGCGGCCTGAATGGTGTTGTGTGAGTCTTGTCTATCCCAAACAAACTACACATCCCTTGGAACACCTCAGACTCGAAATTGCGTCCCTGGTCACTGTGTAGCGCTTGAGGGATTCCATAGCGGCACACCCACTCACTAGCAACTATACCAGCAACAGTTACAGCTCGCTCATTTGGAATAGGAAATGCTTCAGTCCACTTTGTGAAATAGTCTTGTATCACAAGCACATAGCGGTTTCCACGTTCAGTCTCGTTCAGTGGCCCCATAATATCCAGTGCAATACGCTCCATAGGAGCTCCTACCTGGACTGTTCCCATAGGAGCTTGTGGTGTCTTCTGCGGTCGAGCCCTGGATGCACAGCTGATACAGGTTTTACACCAGAGGGCAACATCCTCCCTCATGTGGTACCAGTAGTATCGGGTCCTTAATCTGTTCAGGGTCCGCTCTACACCAAAATGTCCACCCACTGGCCCTTCGTGCATCTGCCTCAACACGTCAAGTTGTAGTTTACGTGGCAGTACAATTTGTGGGTAGAATTGGGTGTCATCGAGGCAATAGAATCGACGGACTAGAACTCCATCTCTGAAGTAGAGTCGTTTCCATTGAGTCCAGTATGTCTTAGTGGCTGGGCTGCATGGTGAGACAACAGGCCATGGGGGGCGTTTATCACTGGCCTTCATCCAGCTGCGTATGGGTGCAATGTCCACATCAGCATCCTGGGCCTGGCTCAGCTCCCCCATGGTCCAACCATGAAACAAGGAAGCTGTGTCAAGAGTCTTAGCCACATATATTTTTTCAGTCAATTTTACCGTGCATTCATCAGTATGAGCATTCTGATGCAATTTGTCTGTATCAGTGGAAGTGTTTTGGTCTAAAGTCTCTAAATCTGATGTGAGGGTGTTTTGACTTACCCCCACTGGACAAACTACGGCAGTGGGTGGTCGGTCCTCTACCCCCACTGAACTCAGCAACAGGGAGCTGGTGTCAGAGTTCAAATCACACTGGACAGCTTGATGGTTGATAGTTTTGGGTGATGTAGAAAAATTCGGCACTTTACATGGGCAGGACTGGCGGCAGGGTCTCCTGGAGAGGCTGTCAGCATTGGTGTGCTGTCGACCCGGGCGGTGGATAATCTCAAACTCATATTCAGCCAGCTTCTCAAGCCATCGAGCTAACTGTCCTTCTGGCTCTCTCATTTTGGTCAGCCAGCGCAGACTGCTGTGGTCCGTACGCACCTTGAACGGCCGGCCGAGGAGATACTGGCGAAAATGGGATGTGAAATCCACTATGGCCAGAAGTTCACGTCTTGTTGTGCAGTAGTTTTGTTCAGGCTTTGCCAACTTGCGACTGCCATAAGCCAACACTCGTTCCACACCCTCCTGCATCTGCGACAGTACAGCACCAATGCCGGTGTCACTCGCATCAGTGTCGAGTATCATTTCACCGCAGTCCAGGGGATAGCCAAGAATGGGGGCTGAGGTGAGACGACACTTTAACTCGTCGAAAGCAGCTTGGTGTTCAGCATGCCACTGGAAACGTGCATTTTTCATGGTTAGGTTATGAAGGGGTTCAGCAATAGATGCAAAGTCTTTTACAAATCGGCGATAGTATGAGGCCAGGCCGATGAAACGTCGAACCTCCTGGATGGACGATGGAGTGGGCCACATTTGGACCTTTTGGACCTTGCTGGGGTCCGTAGCTATACCCTGTTCAGACACTATGTGACCTAGGTAAACCACCTCGCGGCGGAAAAGGCAGCATTTGGCAGGTTTTAATTTCAGGTTAGCTTGTTGGAGTCTGTAAAACACCTGGTCAAGCCGCTGCAACATTTCTGACACATTCCTCGCCAGCACGATGATGTCGTCCAGGTAGACCAGACAGGTCTCCCATTGCATGCCAGCTAAAACACGGTCCATCAGCCGCTGGAATGTCGCCGGGGCGTTGCATAATCCAAACGGCATGACATTCCACTCAAAGAGACCTGTCCTGGCGCAGAATGCAGCTGCTTTGCGTGCTCTCGGCGTCAGCTCCACCTGCCAGTAACCTGAAGTAAGGTCCAACGTGCTGAACCATCTGGCAGTAGACAGTGTATCCAACGTGTCCTGGATACGGGGCAGAGGATACGCATCCGGTATGGTTCGCTCATTGAGAACCCTGTAATCGATGCAGAGCCGATAGGTCCCATCCTTCTTACGTACCATAACTATGGGTGAGGCCCAGCTGCTGTGGCTGCTTTGGGCGAGACCGTTCTGTAGGCTGTCATGTATCTGCTGGTTGGCGTATTGCTGCTTCTCTTTCGCCATCTTACGTGGAGGTTGTTTGATCGGGGCACCTGGACGAAGTACAATATCGTGCTGGACGAGGTTGGTTCGGCCCAGGTCAGTAGGCCCAGTAGAGAACACATGTCCATAAGTAGAAAACAAACGTTTAAGTTGGAGACATTCACCATCATTGAGGTCCCTAGAGCTCTGGGCATAGAGCTCTTCCAGGTGCAGAGGAACTACAGGGGAGCTGGCTGGTGAGTCTGCGGCCAGTGAGACATAGGAAGACTGCATGACTTCAGCTGGCTGGAGAAGACCAGCCATGGATCCTTCTTTGATGGTCACAGCTTTGTTGCCAGGATTAAAGAGGCGAAGGGGGACCGTCTTGGACGTCTGGGGATGAACTAAAACTCTGGCGAGGAGTACTTTGTGTTTCTCCACAAAACCCTTGGTGGGGCTAAGTATCATGTCACTGCGGGCTGTCCCACTTAGATGCACGCTGCCCTTCACAACATACTCCTGTCCTGGTTCCACCACCACAGTTCTGGATATTTTCACTGCATGCGACTTCAGGTCAGATTCAGATTGGTAGTAGGGCACTTCTTCACCAAACAGAATGATGCGGTGTCTGCCAAAATCAAGACGGGCTTCAGCTTGTGTGAGGAAGGGATGCCCCAGCAGCACTTCTAACCCTGTTATATCTGCTACAATAAAATCTACATCCACCTGACGATTGTTGATGCTGACAGGTATCTGGGCCTCACCCAGCACTGGCACATCTACAGGTCCCACCCCCAGTAAAGTCTCAACAATTGATGAATGCAGCTGAGGTCTCATGTCAGGATGGATGGAATTAAAGTAGCGCAACGGCAGCACATTTCTCCGTGCCCCACTGTCCAACACAGCACACACCTCCACTTCATAGATTCGCATGAGGATACTCATTTCTTGGCTATGGCCTTTCAGGTGGAGCACGGTGGGTTCTTGGGTATCACCGGAGGAGCTACTAAATGTCAAAGCTTTGGTGGTCTTGTGGAGCGAGGGGCACTGCTTCTGGATGTGACCCCAACCTTGACAATTGTGGCAACGGACTCTCCCCTTCGCCAAATTTTTGCGGTTATTAAAGGCTGAGGGTGGGTGTGTGGCAAACTGATTCGGTGAAGGGTTGGTTACAGGTGTAGTTTTATTAACACTTTCATGTTGGTCATTGGCTCTGACTACAGCAGCTCTGGGCCGTCGTTCAACCATGCCGCGGGCTCCTGACTGCATGGTACTGGTGACATAAGCTGCAGCCCTTTTTGTGGTCTCATGAGCATGGGCTATTTCATATGCACGGGCGAGCGTGGCTGGTCGTTGCTCTAATAGTTTCTGAACTATTTCAGCATCACCCAAACCGTTTGTGAAAACTTCAACAGCAATAGAGTCCTGTTCAGCTTCTGCTCTGCCACCATAAGCCACAGCCACTTTCCCGTAAATATCGTCTCTGAAAACGTGCAGGTCCTCTCCATGTTTCCGTACACGCTGCCTCAGCTCTACTGCAACCGCAGCGGCATGATCAGAAGATGGGCCGTATGCAGTTTCCAGTTCGTCCACCAGGCGGCGGTAGTCCCATCTGTAAGAGCGAGGGTTTCTGTGGACAATGGCCCCCGCTGCGCCAACCAGGCAGAATTTCAGCTGCACTGTCATAGTCTTTTCGGACCAATAGTTCGCTTCGGCGCAGCTCTCAAACCTGTGCAGAAATTCTGTCCATGGTGTGGTACCGTCGTATTGGCCCGGACGTAAGGTGGGGACCCTCTCTCTAGGATCTCCATCCTCCTCACTGTCGGATAAAGGCTGCTGCACCATGAAACGAGTTTTATTTGGTTTTAATCGGGGCTGGGGCCGTGCAGGGGTTTGCTTGTAGCTTATCGTTCCATCCAGGTTATGAGAAGGGGTACAATGCACAGCTGGAAATGTCACTGGGTTGACAGGGGCCGGCGTGCTGTGCACAAAACTTTGCATATGAGCAGAAGTAAATGGGTTGGAGTCCATATAATTATCTTTCATTTGAAACGTGGGGGTTGAGTAGAAATGCATTTCGTCATCTGCAGCCCCTCCATGAGCGTTATAACCTTGACATTTGGCATCAATGAATGGATTTGTAGGAGTAAACTGTGGCTGAGCAGGGTCTTGGCGCGGTGCAAACATGTCCCCTCCTTTAGCGTACGAGCTAAAACAGCGTTCATCACACAGAAAAGGGTTGTAATGTTCACATTTCACATCTTTGGCAGCTTTTCTGCTCTCAGAAGAAATATCCAATGTCATAAACGGGTTGGAATAATCTGTTTCAACCCCATAGTTTTTACAGGAGCGGGCGGCGGCGTCCATCTTGTAGTTGTTAAACAGCAGGCTAATATAGCAGGCTAATGCAGTCTCTTGGCTTTATTGCTAGCCGTTATTATCTCTCTTATTCAAAGCTCACCACTTGTCCAGCAAGGCGAAGAGGTCCCTTCGTGGTCGCCAGTGTTAACCTTTCCTGCTCAGTCTTTCATCCGTGGTCAAAAGACACAGGGGAGATCTTCCTCCAGGGCTGAAGTCTCTGCTTCAGGGTTAACTCCCTCACTTGCCTTGCACATAAACCACACGGTGGCTGCAGGTTAATCCTCTTGTTTTTAATAATAATTCTAGCCAACAGGTGCACAAACAGACTTTCTTACAGCCGCGTTTTACTTTTGTGGCATTACTTCCTTAGCTAAGAGCATGAAACTGATTAACCATGATAAGTTAGACAACGCCACCCTGGGAGTTTCACCCAGAGATTATTAACCTTATGTTTGTAACACCCCGCAGGTTTGCTTTGCACAAATTTAAACATCCGGGACAACTTTTATATAACTTAACACAATTTATTAATAATAAGTAAACAAACACATTTTAAACATCCTTTACATTCAATGTTCAGTAAATTATTCACCAAAATGGGGCTGCTATGCCAACACCACTTCTAAATAAACAAACCCAAAAACCCTTTAAACCCCAAAGATACTGACTACTCCACACAAAACAATTACTCACATAGACATAAACAATTACAATAAATATATACAGTTCACCATTCGACCGGGGTACACTCGCGTCACATTCCAGCGACAAGCAGCTGGCTGCACTGACGTCACACTCCACGCGCCGCTGTAAGGGAAACAGCTGACGACACCACGGTCAGGGAAACAGCTGACGACGCCACGGTCCGTGTTTCAATCACTCGTACAGAGCTTCCCCCAAACGGAGTCGCCAGGAACCCAGAGCGGACCCGGAAGACAGAGCATCAGTCTCCGGAAACAGAGCAGCAGTGGCAGGTGGAAGGGACCTGCCGGCTTCACAACCACGTACACACACACACACCCTCACAGCATGAGGGGGCGGAGAAGCGCAGCGCCGCGGCCGTTTTACCCCGTAAAGGAATCAACACCGGCCCGCACCACACTCAGCGACGGGTTGCCTTGCACGGCCAACACCCACGGCCACCAGCCATTCAGCGGGAGCACGAAAACGACCTGTCCGACTGAATGCGGCAGCTAGTTATACACCACGCCCACCGCCAACCAGCCCTACGCACCTGAGATTTATTTAGGTAATTATTCGCCTTCCTATACCACCACATTCTACCCCCTCCTCTTGTATCGGCGACCCGACGATCGATTAAAAACTGATCCCAGCTCCAAAACAAGCTGATAGAGCTAGCAAGGAGGCAGAAGAACCTCCTGAAAGGAGGTCTCTTGCCTATCTTGGGAGATGGTGCACGTTAGAATGCTGTCCCGCATTGGCACGTTTAGAGCGCCGTAGAACCATTGGGTCAGCACAGCCGGCAGGGGGAACAAGCACAGCTTCAGAATGTCCGGTAGGTACCACTGGTCCAGATGGTGCCCCCGGCTCTCGGGACACAGCCCCAGGTTGTGTGTCACTCGGGGGAAAGGCAGAAGCAACCACCAGGGGCTGCTGTTCGCAAACAAACAGATCATAATCAACAGGCTCATCATCCTCAGACAAACCCACTTCTACAGGAGGCAATTCAGAGAGAGGAATGGAATCAGGAGGAGCAACACCAACCACAGGTTTTAACATGGTGCGATGCACCTGTCTTGTTTTAGACAGGTCATCCATGGGGGCAATGGTGTAAACAGAGCCACCTGCTTTTGGTGCCCTCAATACTCTATATTTATCGGATCTCCACCGATCCCTGGTTTTATGAGGCCCCCTAGCCGTAAAGTCACGCAAAAACACCAACTGCCCTTCCTCTAAGGGCAGAGGTTTTACATGATCGTCCTGGGCATGCCTTCGGCGATCTGCAGCTTGTCTCAGATGTGCTTTAGCCCCCCCAAAGGCTACCTGCAGACGAGCTTGATGCTCCTGAACCCACTCATGAACCGAACCACCAACTGGACTCTCAACTCTACCCAACAGGAAATCCAAGGGCAATCTAGGTTCTTGACCAAACATCAAAAGGAAAGGCGACGCTCCAGTAGACTGATGAGGGGTCGTGTTATAACAGTAAAGAACCTGAGGCAAACAAGTATGCCAATCTCTCTTCCGGGACACAGGCAACGTCCTTAACAGGTTGTGCAGCGTCCGATTGAAGCGCTCACATTGACCATTTCCCTCTGGATGGTAGGGAGTGGTACGGGATTTCACAATGCCGTATAAACTGCACAACTGCTGAATAAGCAGGCTCTCAAAATTACGACCCTGGTCAGAATGCAACCGAGCAGGGACACCAAATTTATAAAACCATTCGGATACCAGCACCCTAGCCACTGTGGCAGCTCGCTGATCTCGGGTGGGGATAGCCACAGTGTATTTACTAAATACATCTGTCAAAACCAAAACATTTTCCAAGCCATCCTGGGTGGGCTCCAAGGTGGTATAATCAATGGCTAGGATTTCGTTGGGACGCGACGCCAGTAAATGCCCCATTGGACCATGAGCCCTGGGGTGAACATCTTTTGCTACTTGGCACCTTCCACACGCCTGACACCATTGGGCCACTTCGGAGGCCATATAAGGCCAATAACACCGAGATCGTAGGAGCGCCAAAGTTCGCTCCACCCCCTGATGACCATGTTCCTCATGAACTTGGGTCAGAACATCTTTAACAAGTACCCTGGGTAATATCAACTGACAAATGACCTCACCACCATCTGGTCTAAATATCTTCCGATAGAGCACTCCCTCTCTCTCTACAAACCGGTCCCACTGACGAAGCAAAACCAATGTGGCAGCAGACAACAGGGCCCGCTCCTCTCTACTGGGGTATTGGCCTTTCCTCCAAAACCCCAACACCTCCTGCAAGAGGGGATCGGCCTGCTGCAAAACACACAGTTCGGCTGCAGTGCGGTGTGGCAAAACTGCCACAACCGCTTGGCGCGCTTCAACTGTCCCAAACTCCAAAGCTTCTTGCAAGGCCTGAGGCATAGCTGTTCCCGGAAGCATGGCTTTCATATCTGGTGGATCGGGGGAGTGCTGACGAGAAAGTGCATCAGCATTCACATTAAGCTGACCTGACCGATACTTTATCTCAAAGTCAAAAGAGGCCAGCTGCGCAGCCCACCTCTGCTCAGTGGCGGCCAATTTAGCAGTGGACAAATGACTGAGGGGATTGTTATCAGTATATACAATACATTTATTCCCCAACAAATAATCCCTGAATTTGTCAGCCATGGCCCACTTGAGAGCCAGAAACTCCAGCTTCATGGAACTATAGTTGGCCATGTTTCTCTCGGTGGGCCTCAACCCCCGACTAGCATAAGCAATCGGCCTCACCTTGCCTGCCTGCCGTTGGGAGAGCACAGCTCCCAGGCCCCCATGGCTGGCATCAACCTCCAGGATAAATGGCTGGGTAAAATCTGCATAAGCTAACACTGGTGTGGTAGTTAGCTTAGCCCTTAGGCCCTCAAAACTCTGTTGACATTCAGCAGTCCAATATACAGCAAACCCGACCTCTGATTTCTTAACTGCTTTAGCACCACCACACTGAGCCACAGCTCTATGCAAAGGGGCTGCTAATTTTGCAAAATCTTTTACAAAACGACGATAATAACTAGCAAAACCCAGAAATGACCGAAGCTCTGAGACTTTAGTAGGAGTTGGCCAGTTAGCTACAACTTCCACTTTACTGGGGTCTGTAGCAACCCCTTCACTAGAGATCACATGACCTAAATAACGTACCTCTTTCTGGAAGAAAGAACATTTACTAAGCTTTGCCTTGAGCCCCTGCTGATGAAGTCGGCCTAGCACTACCTCCAACCGTTCTAGATGTTGTTCCACACTAGAAGAAAAAACCACAATGTCGTCCAGATATAATAAAACTGATCGACACTGCTGATCCCCAAACAGTCGTTGCATCAACCGCTGGAACGTGCTAGGTGCATTACACAACCCAAAAGGCATTCGGTTCCATTCAAACAACCCGAAGGGAGTACAGAAGGCAGTTTTTGGACGATCTGCCTCCGCTACTGGAACTTGATTGTACCCGCTGGCTAGATCAAGAGTAGAAAACCAACAGGCACCAGACAAAGCATCCAACGATTCCTCAATCCGGGGAAGGGGAAATGAATCCTTTCGGGTCTTGCTATTTAGCTGTCTATAGTCAACACACATTCGAATACTCCCATCTTTTTTTCTTACCAGGACTATGGGCGATGCATACGGGCTGCTACTCTCACAGATGATCTGCGACGCAAGTAGTTGATTAATATGGTCCTTCACCACCTCATACTCAGAAGGGGGGATGCGCCTATAGCGTTGTCTAACGGGGGCATCATCTACCAGAGGAATCTCATGAGTTATCATACTGGTACAGCCCAAATCACCTTCATTAGAAGAAAAAACTGTCCCATACTGCTGGAGCAATGATCTCGCCTGCCCCTGTTCCTCCACAGACAATAAAGAAAAATCCAAATCCTTCACTTGTTGTTGTACACTAACCGAAGCCATCTGGCACCCCAGTGTAGCCACCTTGGCTGGAACTTCAGAAATCCCTGTGGGAAGGCTAATAACATGTACGCCACTCAAGGTGCCAACCATAATGCGAGGATATAACACCACCTCATTGGAACCAACATTAACAATGGGTACATAAGCCGTTCCCTTAATTACCGGAACCAAGGCAGGGGAAGCGAGCAAACCAGACGGCAATCCACACTCTACCGGTTCAAACAGAGCCGTCGAGCCTGAATATTCCTCAGAGCAGGTGACAGCCACAATTTTCA
>JBBPBX010079740.1:0-16323 GCA_038048925.1 Garcialebias charrua
TGCACAGGTTTTAGAGGGTACTGCCACCTGCTGGTCAGTAAAAGAACAGCACTTTGCTAAGCGCTGCCGTGCCACACCATAAACGCATGCACAATGCGCGCGCAGCACGTGCGCTCCAGCTTGCGGACCAAAGCGCGACTATCCGAGCCTTTAAGCTCAGAAAAACCCTGTGCTATAAAGTCAGCTAAGAAATATATTTTTTCTCAGCAAAGAAATAATTGTTTTTACCGTGTTTTCATGGAAAGTCTTATCTTCTGTGGCCGTCGCGGCCGCCATTTTGAAGAGGGCAAACGGCGAAATACTTTTTAAAATCCAGACGCGTCGCGTAGGCCGCTGAGAAACATCCATAAGTTCACCCTCCATGTTAAAAACTCTTCGTCTGACTCTTCGAAAACAAGCAATAAGGCTGCAGAGTAACACACTGGCTGCTAACTGAGAGCGCTCGCTCTAGCAAAGAGACTGAGGGGACGCTTTTTTGTCACGGACCACATCCGGCGCTGACAGGATATGGTCTGTTAGCAGTCGTCCGGGCCCGTAAATAAGTTTTTTCGTTTTTACTGATAGATAATTAGTTATTAACGGTACTGCATTTTAAATAAAAATAGTGCAAATCCGCTTATGAATTATAAAAGTTAGTCAATCCGCTGTAACGCTGAATAATTGTTTAGGTCCGCTATAAGCGGATTAGCGCATTAGCGCTCCCCAGCGGTCTGGCGCCCAGCTTTGAACATCAGCATACTCATCTACTGTACTCATATCTGTACACATTTGTGCCGCTCTCACAAATATGTGCCAACAATGCAAGTCAGTCACCACAATGTTTAAATATTGATTCAGAGACTCAAATAAAAACAATACAAAGTAAAAACAAATGTGAAATATGCTCCAACATGCTGGTGAAGATTCTCAGATTTTTGTCTTGAACTTCTTGGAATTTATGCTCCAACAATTCAAAGATGATCCAGGGAAATACCTCCAAGTTTTGAACACCAGAGTTCACAAAAGTGCAATAAATTTCAATAAATATTACACACCATGTAGATATGGTCCACATTGACTATCACTGCTACCAGTTGGGGTCAAAATAATGTGATGAAAGAAAAAAAATAATGTTTACTAATTTTTATTGTTGACAAAAGGAACAGAACTAAACTTGATATTTGACTATCTAGTTGGGTTATTTTATGCTCTTAACCATTACAAATTATTTATTTATAACTTTCTTGTTGTGGATGGCTTTTTAAACAATCTCAGTTTAGATAAAAAGTTTAATTCTGACTCGTCTGATGAGCCAAAGGCTAGTCCAAGTGAGGCTGAGACCAGACTTAAATTTTGCACGCCTAAAACGACTCAAATCTAAAATGAATACATTCACAATTGATAAACCTTTACACCACTGTCAGTTTGCCATTGCAGTTATTCTGGCAGAAACATTGTATTTCTACTGGAAGTGGACCAGACTGCAGCAAAAGTGCCATTAGCTTCAGTGTTTACCCTGGTTTACTTGCCTTGGCAGGGCGCTCATATCTTCCATGATTTTTGTCGATGGCGGGGCAGGGAGGGGTGTTAAAGACGGAGACACATCTGTGTTGTTTGTACTGATGTACCAATGGTTTTGGAAAATTGAAGGAAATGGAGTGCTACCTCTGTATTTTTTTGGCTAGCACATCTGTATTGCGAGCCGCTAACTTATGCCGGGTACCCACCAAACGCGTCTGGCGCGTCAAAAACGCTCTTGCCACACCCTTTTGGCCGCTTGTCACCAGAATCTGTTCACACTGAAGACGGTCTGATGACGCGCAGTGGGAGCAGCGTCTGGCTCCTTTTCCAGTTGTTTCTTGTACACCGGACAGATAAAATCAGAGTCAGAGTCAGAGTCAGAGAGTCTTTATTGTCATTTGCACCGCATGTGGTACATGAGATGAAAACGAGATTATGTACACGAGGTCCCAGTTACATCCAACAACAAATGAAAGAGAAAAACAGTAATAACATCGAGAACTAACTAAGAAAAACATCAACTAGTAATACACTAAGCCTAATATAGTGGGAATAAACAGCAGCACGAACATGAGTTTGTATGAGCAGATGGTCACAGATGAACACAGATGAACACAGCAACAAGAAAACATATCAGCATCAGCATGATGTGATATTTTGCAGTGTTTATTTTAATTTTATTTTTATTTATTCATGAGTCTAACAGCCTCAGGGTAGAAGCTGTTCCTCAGTCTAGTGGTTCTACACTTGATGCTCCTCAACCTCCGTCCTGAGGGGAGTGGGGCAAAGAGTGAGTGTGCTGGATGAGTGAGGTCTTTCATGATACAGGTGGCTCTTTTCCTGCATCTAGAGGTGTAAATGTCTGTGATGGTGGGGAGACTGACTCCAACAGACTTCTGTGCAGCCTTCACCACTCTCTGCAGAGCTTTCCTCTCTTCAACTGTGCAGCCTCCATGCCACACGTTGATGCTGGAGCACAGGATGCTCTCCACTGCACACCTGTAGAAGGAGGTGAGAACTGGGCTGCTCAGACCAGCTCGTCTCAGCCGTCTGAGGAAGTAGAGTCTCTGATGACCTTTCTTGATCAGGCTGGTGGTGTTGTTGCTCCAGCTGAGGTTATCATTCATGTGTACACCCAAGTATTTGTAGCTGGAGACCACTTCCACTGCAGACCCACCTATTATCAGTGGGGCATGGGTGTGTTTGTTCCTTCTGAAGTCCACAATCATCTCCTTTGTCTTCTTCACATTCATGTGAAGATTATTCTCTTTGCACCAGCTCTCCAGGTGTTCCACCTCCTGTCTGTAGCTGGACTCATCATTGTTTGTGATGCATCCCACCACCGCTGTATCATCTGCAAACTTAACAATATGACAGCCTGGAAGTGTGGCTGTACAATCATATGTGAGCAGAGTGAACAGAAGGGGGCTCAGCACACATCCCTGAGGAGAGCCAGTGCTGAGGGTTATGGTGGAGGAGGAGAAGTTGTGGATCTTCACGGACTGTGGTCTGTCTGTTAAGAAGTCTAGTACCCAGTTACAAATAGAGGGGCTTAGTCCAAGTGTAGATAGTTTGTCTATCAGAGTTTGGGGGATCATGGTGTTGAAGGCAGATGTGAAGTCCACAAAGAGCAGACGCACGTATGAGTCTTTCTGATCCAGGTGGGTGAGAGCAGTGTGGACCACGGAAGAAATGGCGTCCTCTGTTGATCGGTTCTCACGGTATGCGTATTGATGAGGGTCCTCATTGATGTTGACGGTTGCCTTGATGTGGGACATGACCAGTTTCTCAAAACATTTAGCGACTATCGGGGTGAGGGCCACCGGTCTATAGTCATTCAGACCAGTCACTGTGGAGCTCTTTGGGACTGGGATGATGGTCGCGGTCTTCAGGCAGGTGGGAACTGACTCCAGTGCAAGTGAGGTGGTGAAGATGTCAGCCAGCACCTCACAGAGCTGGTCCGCACATTCCTTCAGAACTTTCCCTGGGATGTTGTCTGGTCCGGTTGCTTTATGAGGATTAATCTTTCTGAGACTGCCTCTCACTTCTGCTGCGGACACCCTGAGATGCTCTTCATCTGGTGATGAGGTGAGTCTGGTGCTAGCAGGTCTGTTTGGATCATCAAAACGTGCATAAAACTTATTGAGGGCATCAGGCAGAGATGGGTCCCTGGGGCATTGTTTGTTTTTGCCTTTGTAATCTGTTATGCATTTAATACCCTTCCACATGCTCCGTGGGTCTTGTGAGGTGAACTGTCCCTCGATCCTCTGTGCATACGTGGCCTTGGCCTTCTTAATGCCATCCTTCAGTTCATTCCTGCTCTTTCTCAGTTCCACTTTATCTCCTGACTTGAATGCAGTGTCTCTGGCTGCTAGCAAGGCGTGAACTTCTTTATTTAACCAGGGTTTCCGGTTCGGGTAGGATTTCACATATTTTTTTATGGATACATTTTCAGAGCATGTACTGATGTAACCCAGGACTGAGGAAGCGTACAGTTCCATGTCCACTGAACTACCATCAGTGGCTGCTTCTCTGAAAACAGACCAGTTTGTCCTCTCAAAACAGTCTCTCAACATGGGGGAACTATCTTGAGGCCAGATTGTTATTTCTCTTTGTTCCGGCTTTGAGCGCCTGAGTGGAGGGAGTTCTCTTGGGGCCAGAATCAGAGAGTCGTGATCGGAAGATCCGAGCGCTGGGCGTGTCTTCGCCGTGTATGCCCCCTTTACATTTGTGAAGACTTGGTCGAGTATTTTATCTCCTCTCGTAGCTGCGAAGACGTTCTTATTGAAGGCTGGGAGGGACACTTGGAGATCTACGTGATTGACGTCCCCGTCAAAATCAGCTGTATGTGAGCCTCGTTACTACTTGAGTGGGTTTTCTACGAGCCGAACTGCAGCTCCAAAAGTCTTGGTTGAGATTAAAATGTTTTTTAATGTTTGGGGTGATCGTATGCTCGAGCGGACAGCGGCAACTGTAAAAATGCCAAGTTTCTTACCGGAGGCTGGTTTCTTCATGGAGGCTCGTTGGGGTAAGTTTAAAAAGTCCAAAAAAAGTCCCGTCGTCGGTGTGTCATCACATAGCAGAGCTCTCCCGATTGGTTGCTGTGACGCGTCGAGCGTCGAAACTTCAAATAGTTGAACTTTCGACGCTCGACGCGTCGGCTGCTTTGGACGCGCCGCGTGCACGGAAAAGAACTGCCGCGCGCTGCCGCTTGAAAAGCTCAAAACGCGCCGCTTCACGATTCGCCGCTCCTCGACGCGCCTCAGCATAGACCTTCAATGTAAACCGGCCACTTCCGCTGCTCGAAACGCGTTTGGTGGGTACCCGGCATTAGCTGTAAGCGAGTGCCGGCAGTGGTCGACGATAGACAGTGCGCTTGGTTCTGTTGACAGGGCGGGGCACCCTTCTTGTATAATGGTAGGGGAAACACTGAGCTTATTGCTGTTGCCACTATTTATGTTCACAATTAGCCATGCTACTTATTTTATAAATAAGCATGTCATTAAACCGATGACAGTGTTTATCGGTTTATAAAAACTGTGTTTGCAAACGTTATCTTTGTTTTAGATTGAAGCTGTTTTAAAACGGCAGCACTTCGCTTTGGTTTGGACCCCTTGGTCAGAGGTCAGAGGCCTGGTCAGAGTGTAACTATCAAAGTCAAAAAGTCAAGTCAAAGTCAACTTTATTGTCAGAACTGCAATATGTACAGGACATACACAGGACCGAAATTGCGTTTCTCTCTCAGTCCCTCGGTGCAACAGTAACCATCTAAACACTAAACACTAAAACATTTAATAAACATAAGCATAAAATAGTAAAAGTGTAACACTGTCCTGAGTTTTTTCATAATAGTATAAAAGTATGAAAATTTACACCAACACTGAAACACCAAACACCCCTGAAACACCAAACACCCAATGAACATAAGCATAAAATGAAATAATAAAAGTGTAATACTGTCCTGAGTTTTTGCATAGTAGTATAAAAAGTATAAAAAGTATATCTATAAAATAAACTGAAGGTTCTAGCATTGACATTTGCAAAGAGTGGCACAGCAGCATATAAGTTAATGTACACAGTATATGTATGAGGTAGTTGATGTTGGTATAGAGGCAAAGTGGCATATGCAGTGAGGCACATAAGGCACATTTGGCATCCTTAGATAAGGCTAGTCAGAGAATGCTGTATATGTATCTGCAGTAGTGTAGATAAAAGTAGTGTAAATGTAAACAGTAGTAATAAATGTAAAGCAGTAGTAATAAATGTAAACCGTATTAATAAATGTAAACAGTGAATGTAAACAGTAGTATGACTATAGGCAGTAATGTAATACAAACATTAGTGCAAATATGAGAAGTAGTGCAAACTGAATGAGTACATGACCGAGAGTTTAGTGAATAACCCGTTTGATGACACAGGGTCCAGTGTTAAAAACTTTGTGTTGAGTGGTAATGTGTGAGAAAGTTTTTTGTGTTAAGGCAGTTCAAATGGGAGGGGAGGCAGAGCAGGCAGAGTGTTTAGCATTCTGACTGCCTGATGAACAGAGCTGTCTCTCAGTCTGCTGGTTCGAGCCTGGAGACTCCTCAGTCTCCTCCCTGATGGCAGCAGTCTAAAGCGGCTGTGTAGTGGGTGTGTGGGATCACCTGCCATGCAGTGGGCTTTCCGAGTGAGGCGTTTGCTGTGTAAGTCCTGCAGTGAGGGCAAGGAGGTGCCGACGATCTTCTCAGCTGCTTTCACGATGCGCTGGAGGCTCTTGCGGCATGATGCAGTGCATGCACCAAACCACACAGTGATGCAGCTGGTCAGGACACTTTCTATGGCACCTCTGTAGAAGGTGCACATGATGGGGGTTGAAGCTCCAGCCCTTTTCAGCTTGCGGAGAAAGTAGAGGCGCTGGTGAGCCTTCTTGGCCAGTGCTGCAGTGTTCCTGCTCCAGGACAGGTCCTTTGAGACGTGCACTCCCAGGAACTTGGTGCTGTCCACTCTCTCCACTGCGGTGCTGTTGATGGTCAGAGGGGCATGTTGTGCATCCCTCTTCCTGAAGTCCACGACAATCTCCTTTGTCTTCTCCACGTTGAGAGTGAGATTGTTGTGTCCGCACCACAAGGCCAAGCGGCTCACCTCGTTCCTGTAGTCCGTCTCATCGTTGTTGCTGATGAGACCTACCACTGTTGTGTCGTCCGCAAACTTGATGAAGTGGTTGGAGCTGTACGATGGTGTGCAGTCGTGTGTTAGCAGGGTGAATAGAAGGGGGCTCAGCACACATCCTTGTGGGGCCCCTGTGTTCAATGTGATGGTGCTAGATGTGTTACTCCCGATCCGTACTGTCTGTGGTCTCCCGGTCAGGAAGTCTAGCAGCCAGTTACACATTGAGGTGTTCAGCCCCAGACTGTCCAGTTATTGTCCAACTATTTCTCCAGACTGAGGTCATTCAAAGAGCTATCTACAACAGCTACAATATTAATTGTTCATAGCCTTTTTACAGAACTCCACCTCAATTCAGATGGCTTTAACGGCCAAGGTTCAATGTGACTTTATTGTCATTCGCATCACATGTGGCACTTGAGGTGGAACAAAACTGTGTACTCAAGGTCCAAGTTACACCCAAGAATAGCAAAAATATAAAGTATAAAAAAGAAACAGTATACAAGGATCTCAGATATATGCTAAACAGTAATAATATTTTATAATACAGTGCATTTATGTATTTGCGGTGTATTTAAAAGCCTTAAATCAGTTTTTGTTGTTCTTGGACATTTCTATAACTACCCCCCCCCCCGACTGCAGTGTGGTCGCTTCACCCCGGGAGAACTCCATTTTTAGATTTTAGAGAGGGGTGCCTGCTGAGTTCAACCCAAACATGTTTTACCTCTCTGCCAAGACACAGGGCAGGGTCACCCATACGCCATTGTGTGTGTATCTGTATTCATGTGGCTCCCCAAAGGGTGTATAAAATCACAGAGGCAGGTCACCGAGTACCCTCTTCCCTCCTCTGTACTCCAAGTACCGGTAATATCCTGATTTGATTTGTGAGACCTACAGCTGACTTCCTTCCCCTCGTGTTCATGCAAGACATGGGTAGAGCAACCATCAATGGCGTCAGCACGGTTTCAGTTTGGTTCCTTCTTCCTGGGCTCCCAAATCACTTAGTTGGATCCCTTGTGTTTGCAGATTTCTCCTTTGCAGAGTCTTTTAATGACTTAATTAGAATTAGTCAGCATCTAGTGAAATTAAACCCTCCTAAGTGGTAATTTTTTTTGTAAGCTGCGCCTTGGTGCTGCTCAGTCTATTACACAAGAACTCCATTAGTTTGAGCAAGAGTTTATGCAATGTCGTGACACTTTCTCTGTTTAATACAAAGTAATATAACATATATGATGAAATATGTGATATATATATGATGTGTAGGGTGCACAGAGGGAAAAAAAAGCACGAGGAAGCAGAAACACAAAGACAAAACAACAATCTTTGAGAGTCAGCAGAGGTTTAGTTTGGCACATTCAAGGTGATAAATCCATCTTTCTTGGGGTCTGTTGAACATGAGAGCATCTGCCTCACAAATAGTTTATTTGGAGGAGGATGTTTGGGCCAGACCAGTCAGATTTTCATCAAACTTCATTCTGTACTTTGTGAGGGAAGCCTCCAGCCAGGCGGCAGCTTTCTTTGTCTCACTACAGCCTGGAAAAGCAAAAAATGTGTCAGTTATCCAATATTATATTTGAGCAATTTGTAATAAAGTCAGGCAGATGGAAGACAAGAGAAGAAAATAGGCAGTGATGGCAACTTTTATGGCTTCCTTTCTCCTGTGCTGATTTGGAACTTTATGATATGGAAATGGTTCATTGGATCTTGGCTATCATCTGTCTTTTTTTGTTTTTGAAAAGTCAGACCTGGAGCGAACCACCAGGCGTTTTGTTCTTGTTGGCTAATCGATCATTTCAAAGCCAGGTCACCAAGGTCTCAACTAGAGAAGCTGTCTCACGTTTCACGCAGCATTTTCTAAAAGCTTGCTAGACAACACACAAAAAAAAAGTACCTCATGAAGGAATTCACTGCAGCACCCCTTGACCTTTTGTGTCAACCGTGTTTGGATGATTATTTACCCTTAAACATCAGGTGAATAAGAGAGTCTGGTTCAGTGGGGGAATGGACCATTGTTGGCCCAGAGGGACGGTTCTGGAGTAGCTGCAGTGTTTGTTTCGTTTTCCTGACATTCTTCACATGTTTAGTGCCTGGTTGTGAGTATTTTCTAAAGATGTGCTACATTGTAGAAGGAATTTGAAAAACAATATTTTCAACTTATCCGTTTCTCTCCAAGTCACGTACAAAAAAAGTGCATTAAAAATAAACAATACCACTTTACAAAAGTGTAGCTTTATTAATTACTAATAAATACAATTAAAACAACAGTTATTAGACTATAAACACTAACAAGTCATTATTTAGCAGTTGATGCAGTAGTTAAATAGGAAGCTACTGACTATAGGCCTGTCAGAATAACAAAATTTGCTTGGCGATTGTCGAGAAATTATTGCGATAAACAATAATATTGTTTGAAATTTTACAATAATTAGTAATTATTATCAAATTTAAAGCCCGAGATACACTCATGCGTCCTCAGGTACGCCACTCTACGCGCGCATTTTGTGCGCATGTGTTTTGCTGATATGCTTCAGCATATGTCAGAAACTATCAGCTTTCAAACGCTCGCGTTCTCCTTGTTGTAATATGAGCAGCTGGTCACGGAGGGGACTCAACTGAGCTCGCTGATTGGTCACTTGCTGACACGCCTACTGAATTGATTGACAGCCTTCAGTCAGCTGAAAGTGAAACCTCGAGAATGCATCATGAGCAGCTCGCTCAGACTTCTGCGGTGTTCTGATACGGTGTTTCTACTATATATGTTATAAAAAGTTCTCTCAGAAATAAAAATAATAACAGGGAGCGCTTTTCCTGCAGCACACAGCCCACCAGGGATATTTAAAACATCGCCGCACCCAGGTAGGACCTGAATTCATTCATTTCAATCATCGAGTGAACGGAGGAAGAAGCGGTTACTTGACTTTAGGCAAAAAAACAAAAGAAAAGGCCCGATCAGCGATAAAGAAGGGGAATTTATTTAATTTGTGTAACATACAAAACAGTCCGGCGCCGGGGAAGTTTATGTTCAGACACCGCGCATCGCGTATGCGTAGTAAAAAAATACTTTTGCGCGTACGTGCCCTGAGGGGCTACGCGGGGCTACGCTTTTGCCACAGCGTACGTACGCTGCGTATAGGCGTATCTGAGGACGCTCGAGTGTATCTCAGGCTTAAGAAGAATGTTGGTTAAATTTATTTTGAGTCTAGTATTTTTTTGACCGCCAGATGGCATTATAAGACTGTTTGAACCGAATGATGGATAGTGAGGGAACGAGCAGCGTGTCTTTTTAAGAAAAATGGGAGGGAGCTCCCTTGACACGACATGGGCTGTCTCTCCTTCCTTTATTTCGCTCTCAAAATGGCGGACACTCTGTGTGATTTGAACTCTTTAGAATAGCATTTTTCACACAAAGCTTTTAAAGGGGACCACACATGCAAAATTCACTTTTTAATGTTTTTTTACTAAACTTTGGGTATTTACTTCATAAAAAAACAGTCCTTGTGCCAAAAAAATGCACCCAGTGGTTTATTTACTCTAAGTAGATTTATTTATTTTTGATAAATACACCAGGATTCACACTTCCTGCATTTATTGACGTCACAAGCCGCCAGCCAATCAGATCAAACCTGAGTCCAGCCCCTCACCTAGCAACCCCTGGTTAGGCTCAACCCACTTCTGTATTAAACACATGACTGTTGTTTTTCATGATTTCATCTCATCTTTTGTTTATATGTTCTTAATTTCATGTGTACAGCACTTTGTTGCAGCTGTGTTTTTTTAAATGGCTTTATAAATAAAGTATAATTGTTATTTTTATGTTTTAGTTCAATTTTTAGTGTATTTGCGATCGCTGCCAACGCGCAGCCGGCAAAAATTAAACGAGCGGACCACAGGCGGAAGGACCGGGTTCGACGGGACCCTCTTCCGGCGCGATGGAGCGGAGCTTCAACTGTACAGCCTTGCAGCAGCCTCGCAGCAGGCTCGCAGCAAGAGGACCTTCTCCTTACAGATTAATTTACGGGAGACACTTGGTGAACTTTGTGTTGTCTTCACTGGAACAGCGATAACTCCCAAAATCTCCGCGTGCAACGAGCGGAGCTGGCGAAAACCGGAAGAGGAACAAGCTAACATTAGCTTCGGATTCGGGTGGTCTAATGCTAAAAGGAGCAGCAAACTGCGGCGCGCTCAGACGGGTTTCGGTAAGTTATCTTAAGCTAACACTAACAGTAAGTCAAATGAGTAATAAAAAAAGAGCTAATTTTAAAACAACAACACATTACAGATACTGGCTGTTACAGAGGGCGTGAACAGATCGTTGAAGGGCGTGGACTTCAAGAAACCGGTCGTTCAAAACGAAAGTTAAAAATGGCAGAATTAAAAAGGGTATAATTGATTATCTAATAATTATTTTGTGCATTAAATTGAAGGAATAGGGTCTAGATAGCACAAAGAAATAACATAAAATTTTAAAAAATGCATCTGAGGTCCCCTTTAATAAAATTTTTTATCAGTAAACAAGTTCTCAGCTTCTTTTTTCGGAGAAAAACAACTTTTTACATGAAGGTATGGGTTTCAACCATGAATTTTGGAGCTTACACAAGACAGAGGTTTTTTTCCCGAGGTTGGCCTGTTAGCTTAGCTCGTAGCTTAGCTTCTCAGCATAGCTGCTTTAATGGTCCAAAAATGCTACCTTGGATCGTTAAAACAGATTTTCAAGAGAAAGAAGAAAGAGAGGGGTCAGTGAAGAGCACTGGAGTTGAGCCTTTGGTCAAGGGTCTTCAGTAGAAAGAGCGAGACAATTAGAAACGATAAAGCCGATAAATGAAAAATGAGGTAGATCATTTTAATTTATCATGTGATTAATTGATTTATTGTTTATCGCGAAAGGCCTATTGACTCATTTCTTGACACATAGTAAGCCAGGAGTCACGTCTGTGTTGCCCGACTGCTACATTAGTTCTACATTGGTACCAGGGGTGCAGTGCGGTCCACCAGTAGCATATTTGCTAGCGTGTTTGTATTGCGCCCCACAATACATCAATACTGACTGTTGTCGATGGAGTGGGGGCAGATTTTTGGTAGGCAGGGTGCTTGGTTTTGATGATGGGGCAGGGCGCCCAGCTTGTATAATGGAAGGGAAAACACTGGGTAGCTATAATGATAGCTAATTACATTATATGACATCTCATGCTGTTGTATTCATTCATACCCATCTGCTCACCACAGACTCATGCTCGGGCTGCTGTTGTTACGGTGTATTGTTTGACATTATTAGTGTTTAGCGTATATCTTAGATCTTTTAGTGTACCATTTGGCGTTTGTTTAACATATATCTTAGTGTATATTTTAGATCCTTATATACTAGGGGTGTAACGGTACGTTAAAAATCACATTTCTTTTCGGTTCAGTTTCAAGGAGGGATCGGTTCGGTTAATTTTCGGTACAAAAAAAGACAAAATAAAGACTTACAAAATGTTTATTGTGAAAATATGCCAAGTAAACAATACATTTGTATAAAAATAAATAAAAGCAGCCCATTTGGATGATATTTTAAATAAACGGCACTCTTTACAATAAATAAACTATACTAACAATAAAAATCTTAATAAATGCAATAACAGTCAGAACCAGAACAATAAGCAGCAACAGACTGTTTACAATCTAACTAATCAAGTTTTTGGCCAAAAAGACCAACATGTCCACCTTTTCTGCCAAAAACAGATCTAGTTGCAGTGAATATCTCCAGCGGTGGAGAAAACTGTTCACTAACAACAGGTAACAGCAGTGTGACTGTATTTGGCCTCCTTACTCACAACCTCTTCTTGGACCTGCTCCCACCTGTGTTCAGTCATCACAGACTTCTTAGCTGGAGGTGATCTCTTGTTAATTTCCCTGAACAGGAAGACTCGGCTGCTTTCTCTGTCCCATACTGGAAACAAAACACAAAGAGGTAAAAAAAAAGAGTTAATAAGATTATAACTTTAAACAAAAGTTAATTAGATAATAGTAATAAAAGAACAATACCTCTTCTTGAACGGTTGCTATGAGGTAGTTGAATCTCTCGGTCATCATCATCAGGGCAGGGCTTTAATCTGGTCCAGGGCTTGTTGACAATTTCAGTTTTAGCTTTTTCATAAAGTGCTGAACTTTTTGGCTGAAGTGTTGACGGGATGGATATCATAGCGGGGCTCAAGAACTTTAAAGCCGGTGCATCAACAACATTCGGACGTAGATCCAGAGCTTTAAAAACTCCTACAGCTTGTGTTATTGCTCTGGACCACTCTGAATTACCTGACGAAGGTTGTTTAAATGCTGCTGTTATCGGTCTTTGTAACAAGCTGCTTTTCTTGCTGTAGAAGAGACGTTCACGTTCGGATGATGTCGTTTCAAGTGCGTTAACAAGTTAGACGTGTTGCCTGTGGTAAATCCAATCTCCGTGAAACAAAGTCAACACACAGCTTTGGATTTGTTCACGTCTTAATAAGAAAGCCAGAGGCTGTGTCTCAATTCAGGGGCTGCATCCTCATGAGGACCCAGCCTAGCTAGGCCGAGTAGGCCACGCACTCACAAGGCCGGGTGGGCTGAGCGAAACTGCTGAAATGGGACGGTCTAGCCTTCAGGTTGGCCGGCCTTGAAGTGGGTGGGGCGTTCTCTTGAAATGGGTGGGAAGTTCTTGTGTGCGCGCTTGGTGTGTGTGTGTGTGGAAAGAGAAGGGACGCCGCTAAAATATATTACTAAGCTGAATACATGTATATACTGTATAGTGTTTCTGAGTTTACTGTTTGTTAAGAACGAGGGGCGATCTGTTAAAACCCAGAGTGGACCTATGAAAAGCAAGTTGTCCAGTAGCTCAACTTGTTAAGCATCCCACGATTGGCGCAGAGATACTTTTCTCGAAGCTGGTTCGAATCTCACTCGGTACGGTTAAAACTTATTTTACGTTTGTCTTTTATTGGATAAAAAAATGAGGACTGAGATTAAAAAGAAGGAGTTTGTGAAACTCCTTTTTTTTTATCCAATAAAAGACAAACGTAAAATAAGTTTTAACCGTACCGAGTGAGATTCGAACCAGCTTCGAGAAAAGTATCTCTGCGCCAATCGTGGGATGCTTAACCAGTTGAGCTACTGAACAACTTGCTTTTCATAGGTCCACTCTGAGTTTTAACAGATCGCCCCTTGGAAAATCCTTGCTATGCACGTGTAAAGTAATCTGATTTGTAATCAGTTCTTCAAAAACAGTAAACTCAGAAACACTAATATATATTCAGCTAACACATTTTTTTTTGTCGTTTCTGTAGTTAAATTTTAATGAGATATATTTGCGCTGAGGTTGTTTGAGATGACTAAATAAAGGTTGAATGAATATTCGCGCTGAGGTTGTTGTCAGAACGAGCTGATGACTCAACAACACGCAGCAGCCCCGACCCTGCACGCAGAAAGTCCCACCCCCCCGCGAAATCTCTGCTGGCGCTATGAATTCTGGGATAGCCTCCGTCTTGAAGGTTCCACGGATGCATCCTTCGATTTCGGCAGGAAGTAGGCCGCATTCCTCGGCCGCATGAGGAGGAGTCTTCGAATTGGGACAGTCCTCCGCGCGGGGCAATGACGTATGCGGCCGACAAATGCGCACTCATGAGGATGCAGCCCCTGAATTGAGACACAGCCACCGAAAGTTTACAACTATTGGAGAGCAGCGCTGCTGTGTTGTAGCATAAAGCACAAAGGCTGTGTCCAGGGCTGGACTGGGACAAAAAATCGGCCCGGGCATTTTGAGCAGAGTGGCCCACAGTGATGGCATAGTTACATTGAAAAAGTAACTTAGTTAAGTTACTGATTACTTGATTTGGAAAGTAACTAAGTTAGATTACTAAGTTAATTTATTAGTTACTTTCAGCAGCTGCTAACAAGAACCCTCTGTCACAATACATAAAAAATTTAAATGTTTTAATAAAATAATTACCAATTAAAAATATTCAAAAAACATAATGGTCTTTCTTGACTTTATTAAACATAAATACTTTTGATAAAAAATAAGGTATTTCTTGATTTCAATATCATAAATGAAGGTTGAATGAATAAAGAAATACTTGCTTTATATAAAAAATAGTGTCTTTACTTCACTAAACAAATAATATGTTTACAAAAAAGACTTATAAAATGATTATTTTGAAAATGTTTCAAGTGAACAATACGTTTGTATAGGCCAACTCTTTCAGGGATGAAGATGTTCACATCCTTGATAGAGAGGAACGATGGTTTGAGAGAGGAGTAAAGGAGGTCATCTTTGTGAAAAGAAACCGTCCATCATTAAACAGAGGTGGAGGCCTCCGGGTTCAACTGTCCCCCTCTTACAATGCTGTTGTTGCTAGTATCACTCAGCCCTCTGTGAATAGCAAACAACCATCAGGGTGCTAATGATCCATTGTTAGGCTGATGGTCCTCCTTGCTCATGTGAGCAGCTGGTTTCAGCTGTCATCAACAAACTGGTTGATCCACTGTGAGTCAAGTCAAGTCTATTTTATTTATATAGCACAGTTAAAACAGATAAACTGTTATCAAGGTGCTTCACACACACAACACAAAAGAGGTTTAAAAATGTACAGAACAGTATCACACACCAATGGTAAAAATTATGATATTAACAGCGGTAAAAGTATAATAAAAATGTATAAGAGCAATATTAAAATGAAAACACAGTAAAAAAAAATATATACACTACGTCAGCTCACACAGTTTGAAATAATAGAGAAAAGATGATTTTTTTAGCAGGGATTTGAACATGTGAAGGGAGGAGGCCTGTCTAATGTTGGGGGGCAGGTTGTTCCAGAGTTTCCACAGTGAGAGGGTGATATTTATAAGACTGAGCTGAATACAGCACCTCAGACTGAGGAAGTCTTTCTGATGAAAGATGAAACGTTTCTACAATTGTTTTGTTTTGTTTTTTGAATGTCCAGAGGCCCAGACAAGTTAAAAAAAGTTAATAAGATTATAATTTTAAATTAAAAAGGTAATAGTACAGTAATAGTAAAAGAACAATACCTCTTTTTGAGCAGTTGAGGTGGTTGAATCTCTCATCATCTCTCATCATCAGGGCTCCAGGACATGCTGACACTATCAGTCTGAGTTTTTTCATAAAGTGCTGAAGTGTTGACGTGATGGAAGACGTCTTAGCAGCGTTCAGTAAAGCCTGCACATCAACAACATTTCAGACATGATTCAGAGATCATTAAAAACCCCTACAATTTGTGTTATTGATCTGGAATGATTTGAATTACCTGATAAAAGTTGCAGCTGCTGATCGGTGTTTACAAGCTGTTTTCTTCGTTCACGTTCGGATGATGTGGTTAGTCCGTTCAAGTGACGTGTGTTGCTGCTGCAGGTCTTGTGAAACCGCGTCCATGCACAGCTTTTGAATTTGCGCTGGTCTTTTAACAACAGGAGACCGCAACAACATGCTAATAATGCTAACGCGTGCTGCCTGCAAGATGCCGCGCTGAAACTGTCGCATAGAGCAGACGTCACGTCACTCCTTGAGTCCTGTCTATCACTCGTCAAACTCTCAGCTGCAGGTAGGAGGAGGGGCTGGTCGGAAGAGTGCTGAGAGATTTCATTGGATTAGCTCGATGTCGTTCAAGAAAATCAAACAATCGGCCGTCGCGATTGACAAAAAAATAGCTATAA
>JBBPBX010079741.1:0-16323 GCA_038048925.1 Garcialebias charrua
TATAAGGATTTATATCAAGAAAATTTTGTCTCTCTGTTGAATCAGACAAAGCAGGCATTATCCCGATGGTCACCGCTTTCCACTTCCCTCATAGGCCGTATTAACTCAGTCAAGATGGTCACTTTACCTAAGTTTTTATATCTCTTTCAAAATATTCCTGTTTTTATCCCTGGTTCATTCTTTGTTCAGTTAGATTCCATCATTTCATCATATCTGTGGCAAGGAAAACGTCCACGCTTAAATAAGACACATCTCCAAAAAACTAAGGCCGCAGGCGGTCTTGCCCTTCCAAATTTCCGCTTTTATTATTGGGCAGCAAACTTGCACTGTCTAGCTTTCTGGTCATTCTATTACAACAGGCCTGACAGCCCTGACTGGGTAGAGATGGAGTCACAGTGTTCTGGGAAATGGTCCTCCGTGGCTTTCTTGGGATCCTCACTCCCGCTTCCACCACTTACAACTGTTATAAATCCAGTTATAAAACACTCACTAAAAATCTGGGCACAATTTCGTAAATGTTTCAATTTCTCTAGTTTCTCTCTCTATAGCCCTATCATGTCTAACCAACTTTTCAAACCCTCATCTCAGGACTCTGTTTTTAAAGAATGGCAAAGAAGGGGTATAGTACGCTTCAATGACTTGTTTCTCAATAACACTTTAGCTTCATTTCAACAACTATGTGAAAAATTTAGTCTTCCCCAGTCCAATTTTTTTAGGTATCTCCAAATACGGCACTTTATTACTCTTCATTTGTCCAGCCTCTCCATTTCAACAGATAGCAGTATTGTTGACACTATTCTTTCTCTAGACCCAAATAAAAAACATTCCATTTCATTCATTTACAGTAAACTATTGGATTTGAAGCGTGCTTCCTCAGATAAAATCAAAGCTGCTTGGGAAGAGGATCTTGGCTCCTCTATTTCAGAGGACTCTTGGACCTCCATACTCAGACTGGTGAGCTCCAGTTCTCTCTGTGCTAGACATTGTCTAATACAATTTAAAGTGGTGCACAGAGCTCACATCTCTAAACTGAAATTGTCCTCTATGTATCCTGATGTCAGCCCATACTGTGTGAGATGCAAACATGCTGAAGCCTCTCTCTCCCATATGTTTTGGTTTTGCCCATCTCTGAACAAATATTGGCGGGAAATCTTTCAGACTTTATCACGTGTACTAGATACACGTCTGAATCCTGACCCACTGTGTAAGGACCGACTGAACCCAGAGTGGTACGAGACCAGAACAGAGGCAAAACTCAAGAGTAACAATTAGAACAGTGTTTATTATGTACAGGTGATAAATGGAACACTTGGGGTCTTGGGAGTGCCTGGAAGAGAGAACAGGGTCAGGGTCCTTCTGGTGGGATAGGTGGATCAAAAACTGGTGCTCTGTTTGTTATCTTACAGGGGGATGTTGGGTCGAGGTTCTGAAAGGACTCAGGACTCCAGAGTGGTTTGGCAGGCGAGTGGCAACAAGGCAGGAACTGGCAGAACGGGAATCAGGATCCAAGGATTCACAAAAACTGTGGACACAAGATCAAAGGTAAGAACTCTTATCAGATTGATATGCACTGGCTGAAGTCATAAATACCGATTGAGGTACAATGCTCCAGCATTGGATCTCACTGGACTGCAGCCTTAAGTAGTGGAGCTCCTCATCAGATGGATGACCGTCAGCTGGTGTCAATTGGCGGCCATCTTGGAAGGGGGCGGCCATCTTGGAAAGGGCTGCAGACAGTGGGATTCCGACAGTACCCCCCCCTCAAGAAACGCCTCCGGGCGGTCCGCGACGCATCTCCGGGTGGGCGTTGAAGAAGGCAGTAATGAGGCTGGGATCCAAGATGAACGAGCGGGGAATCCAAGACCGCTCCTCAGGTCCATAACCCTCCCAATCAACCAGGTACTGGAAACCTCGACCACGGCGACGAACGTCCAAAATGGCCCGGACAGTGAAGGCCGGGTGGTTGTCGATCAACCGGGCAGGAGGAGGAAGGTCGGAGAGCGGGCACAGAGGGCTCTCGGAGACCGGCTTGACCTGAGAGACGTGGAACGTGGGGTGAATCCGCATGGACGAGGGGAGTTGAAGACGAACCGCAGACTGGTTGACAATCCTCGTGATCGGGAAAGGTCCGATGAAACGAGGAGCCAATTTCCTCGTGGTGCCCCGAATAGGAATGTCCCTAGTGGAGAGCCAGACTTTCTGACCCACCTTGTACACAGGAGCCGTAGAGCGACGGCGGTCAGCAAACACTTTATTCTGAGCAGCTGTACGGGAGAGGGCTGCCTTCGTCTCCCGCCAGACCCGCCGGCAACGGCGGAAATGGTGCAGGACAGATGGAACCGGAACGTTGATCTCCTGACTGGGAAACAAGGGGGGAAGGTATCCAAGAGAAGCCTCGAACGGGGACATACCTATGGCAGAGGACTTGTGAGCGTTGTGGGCGTACTCAACCCAAACCAGATGTTTGCTCCAGGATGAGGGGTTACGTTCGGCGACGCACCGGAGGGCAGTCTCAAGTTCCTGATTACACCGCTCAGCCTGACCATTCGATTGAGGGTGGTAACCTGAAGTGAGGCTTGTTGTAGCTCCCAAAGTGGTGCAAAAACTTTTCCAGACCTGCGAGATAAACTGGGGCCCCCGATCTGACACAATATCAGAGGGGATACCATGAATGCGGAACACATGTGTGACAAGGAGGTGAGCCGTCTCAGAAGCAGAGGGAAGTTTTGGTAGGGGAATGAAATGAGCAGCCTTCGAAAAACGGTCGATGATGGTGAAGATGGCGGTATTACCTTCAGAAGGGGGTAGACCTGTGACGAAGTCAACAGCAATATGAGACCAAGGACGGCCGGGCGTGGGCAAGGGTTGCAGGAGTCCGGCAGGAGGTTGATTACCAGTCTTGTTCCTAGCACAGGTCGGACAGGCTGAAACGTAGGACTTGACATCTTGGGTGAGTGTGGGCCACCAGAAATGAGTCTTAACCAAAGAGAGCATACGGGAGGTGCCAGGATGACAGGATAGTTTGTGTGAATGGAGCCAGTCCAATACCTTACCCCTCATGTTAGAGGGAACGAAGAGTTTGCCAGGGGGACCTGTGCCAGGGTCGGGTTCATCCTTTTGAGCGTCCATAACTTCCTTCTCAATGGGCCAGGTGAGAACTCCCACGACAGAGACTGGAGGAATAATGGTTTCCTCAATGTCTGGAGAATCTGGGGAAGAGAACTGACGGGAGAGAGCATCTGGTTTAACATTCTTTGAGCCAGGTCTAAAAGTCAGAACAAAGTTAAACCGGTTAAAGAAAAGGGACCATCGTGCCTGTCTGGGGGTCAATCTCTTTGCCTCTCTCAGGTACGTAAGGTTCTTGTGGTCTGTCCATATTAAAAAAGGGGTAGGAGTGCCCTCTAACCAATGGCGCCACTCTTCTAATGCCAGTTTCACTGCCAATAACTCGCGGTTGCCAACATCATAGTTTCTCTCAGCCTGTGACAATCGTCGTGAGAAAAAGGCACAAGGGTGGACCTTGTTATCCTTGGGAGAACGTTGTGACAAAACGGCACCTACCCCAGAGTCTGAGGCATCTACCTCCAGGATGAATTGATGGCTTGGGTCAGGATGGCATAGAACTGGCGTAGAAGAAAATAGTTTCTTAAGTCTGTTGAAGGCGGCTTCTGCCTCGGGAGTCCACTTGAAGGCCAGGTTTATGGAGGTGAGTTGAGAGAGAGGTGCGGCAATGCGGCTATAGTCCTTTATGAATCGTCTATAAAAGTTCGCAAAACCAAGGAAACGCTGAAGCTGTTTCCTGTTCTCCGGGACTGGCCATTCCTCCACTGCTCTGGTCTTTTTGGGGTCAGTACGATAACACCCACTCTCAAAAATGAACCCCAAGAATGACACCGACTTCACATGAAACTCACATTTCTCTCCTTTAACAAATAACTGGTTCTCGTAAAGTCTCTGAAGGACTCTACGTACATGGTTACAGTGCTCTGCCTCGTCTCTAGAATAAACAAGAATATCATCCAAGTAAACAAAAACGAAGTCCCCTATAAAGTCACGCAGAACATCATTAATCAAGGCCTGGAACACAGCAGGTGCATTGGACAAACCAAAAGGCATTACCAAATATTCAAAATGTCCGAGTGGTGTCTTGAAAGCGGTTTTCCACTCGTCCCCCTCTTTAATTCGCACCAAGTGGTAGGCGTTTCTGAGATCCAATTTAGAAAAGATGGTAGCTGACGGGAGTTGTTCATATATGGAATCAATCAGAGGTAGTGGATATTTATTCTTAATTGTGATGTTGTTAAGACCCCTATAATCAATACATGGACGTAAAGTCCCATCCTTTTTCCCACAAAGAAAAACCCAGCACCTACAGGTGACGTAGAAGGACGTATTATGCCTGATTCAAGTGATTCCTCAATATATTTCTTCATAGACTCCCTTTCAGGTCTCGACAGATTATACAAACGACTAGCCGGTAATGTGGCACCATGTAGGAGGTCGACTGTACAATCATAGGGACGGTGGGGAGGTAGAGACAAAGCATGTTGTTTACTAAAAACGGGAGCCAAATCATGGTAAACAGATGGGATCTCAGAGACGTCTACCTCCTCGTGTGGCACAACTTCCACAGGTTGACATGTGACAGCAGAACGTAGGCACTGTGCTAGACATTTGTCACTCCACTTTTCAATTCTCCCCAACTCCCAGTTAATAGTCGGATTGTGCTTTTTTAACCAAGGGTATCCAAGAATAAGTTGGGGAGTGGAAGCTTTAAACACATAAAAATCAATAGACTCGTGATGATTACCTGAAGTTATTAGACGAAGGTCAGAAGTCTTTAGAGTAATCTGGTCCAAAGTTTCACCAGTAACCCCAGCTATACAGATGGGAGGAATCTCCCGAGTGGGCAGAGACAACCCTTGAACCAAGTCCAAACTAATCAAATTTTGTTCTGCGCCAGAATCCAACAAAGCTGAAACAGGATGATGATTGTGGTGGATTTGGATAAGTGTGGGTAATAACAGTCTGCGGGCGGAGGAGAGAGCAGAAGTACCCACCAATATCTCTCTCTTTATTGGCGGGCGTTCTCGTTTCCCCCCAGAAGGGGGCAGTCTCTCCGGTAGTGCCCGGTCTTTCCACAGTACATGCAGGCATTAATGTCACTGCGTCTTTGTCTCTCCTCAGGAGACAGATGAAATTTATTTACTTGCATGGGCTCAGGTTCAGAAAAGGAACGAAAACGTTCTGTGGGAACGACGTGACGAGGAAATGACACGGGATCTCTGTCTCCCTGGGATTTGTAGTTCTTGTGGGTGCGGGGCTCACCTGATGACGTATCGAATCCGGAAGTGGAACGATGACGGGAGTTGTAGTCCTTCTCTCTCCTCCGCTCCCGGAAGCGCTCGTCAATAGCACCCGCTAGGTCGATTAGCTCGTCAAAACTCTCAGGTTCATCTCTAGCGGCGATCTGGTCCTTGATGAAATCGGAGAGGGAACTTAAAAAAGTACCTTTAAGTGCTAGGTCGTTCCATCCGGTCTGGGCAGCGAGGATACGGAACTCCAGAGCATGTTCTGCGACAGGCCGACCTCCCTGACGAAGTCCAAGGAGCCGCTTTACGGCGTTGGGTTGTTGTAGTGGTCGGTCGAAGATTCGGCTGAATTCCTTTAACAAGGTATCAAAGGTGATATAGTCAATGTTGTGAAACTGTAAGTAGGAATTTGCCCAACTCAGTGCGTCACCCTTCAGTTGACTGATGAAATACGTGATTTTAGCGGCTTCTGTTGTGTAAAGCTGAGGGGCCGCTCTGAATGCTAGTTTACACTGCAGGAGGAATCCTCCACATGAATGAGGGTCTCCAGAAAATAGTTCAGATGGTTTTGTAATTAGCTGCTGGTTTGAGGCACCGGTCTCGGGCATCGTGTTAGGAGTGTCTCTAACAGAGGAAGCAGCAGGAGTTGAGGGTGTGAGGCTTTGGGTTAAAGTATAAACCATACCTCCAAGTTCCTTCATGGTTTCCTGAGCGGCGTCTTGTTGAGCCAAGACCCGTTGGAGTGTCTCCTCGACCATGGTCATACGATCCATCTGGAAAGGACAGAGTTTGCTCGTTTCTGGTCTCGTTCTGGGTCGGTTATGGCTGGAGCATTCTGTAAGGACCGACTGAACCCAGAGTGGTACGAGACCAGAACAGAGGCAAAACTCAAGAGTAACAATTAGAACAGTGTTTATTATGTACAGGTGAAATGGAACACTTGGGGTCTTGGGAGTGCCTGGAAGAGAGAACAGGGTCAGGGTCCTTCTGGTGGGATAGGTGGATCAAAAACTGGTGCTCTGTTTGTTATCTTACAGGGGGATGTTGGGTCGAGGTTCTGAAAGGACTCAGGACTCCAGAGTGGTTTGGCAGGCGAGTGGCAACAAGGCAGGAACTGGCAGAACGGGAATCAGGATCCAAGGATTCACAAAAACTGTGGACACAAGATCAAAGGTAAGAACTCTTATCAGATTGATATGCACTGGCTGAAGTCATAAATACCGATTGAGGTACAATGCTCCAGCATTGGATCTCACTGGACTGCAGCCTTAAGTAGTGGAGCTCCTCATCAGATGGATGACCGTCAGCTGGTGTCAATTGGCGGCCATCTTGGAAGGGGGTGGCCATCTTGGAAAGGGCTGCAGACAGTGGGATTCCGACACACTGATTGCCCTGTTTGGTCTCGTAGAGGGCATGACAAACCTAAATAAAAACCAACAACACGTAATATCGTTCACCTCTCTCCTGGCCAGACGAGCTATTTTGCTAAGGTGGAAAGAACCGTCTCCACCCACTCACGCTCAGTGGTTGGCTGACATCATGTCCTGTTTAAAGCTGGAGAAAATCAGATTCACACTCCAACAGAAAGAGGGTAAATTTGAGAATGTTTGGGGACCTTTCCTGAATTTATTCCAGTCTCTTTGACAACACTACTCATTCAGGTTAATGCAGTCTCTTGGCTATTTTACCTTTTATTTATTATTCCCTTTCCTTTTGGCAGTGATTGGGTAGGGATTATTTTTATTTTATTTTATTTTTTTATTTTATTTTATTATTTTGTTTTCCTTTGGTGTGGATTATGGTGTACATGTTGCAGCTTAGATTGACTAGGTTTGATGGTGTCTTCACCAATGGTTATATGCAGATGTTTTATTGTCATCTTTGCTGTTTAATGATGTTGTGTTTTTTTTGTTGGAGGAAAAAAAAGAAAAGAAAAATTCAATAAAAAGATCTTGAATTTGAAAAAATTTGCAACAATCTGCCCCCAACGTTCGACAGGCCACTTCCCTCCCTGTTTTTAATTCACTTTTAAAAACATCTGTTTTCACTGACTTTTAACCCAGTGTGATTTGATTTGTTGTTTTGTGTTTTCCTTTGATGCTTTAAATTAATTAATTAATTTTTAATTGCTGCCATTGTTTTTTATATTGTTAAGCCCTTTGGTAACAACTGCTGTTTTTAAATGTGCTTTATAAATAAATTTGACTTGATTTTTCCTCCCCTGCAGGTTTACTCAGCTGAATGAGGCCGAACAATGGAGCTCAAGATTACCAACTCTTAATCGTCCCTCTGCTCCACTTTTTTCAATACATAGTTCCCAGACACGCCCCCAGTATTGTGCAAACCGGTTTTCGCACCACATCTGTAGGCAGAAGAAGGCAAGATGGCGAACTAGCAGAGCAAATTATACGGACAATAACACGAGCTACCACAGCTTTACCAAGGAACAAGAGCAAACTGGCAGGGATCTAGTTAAATGAGTTTGAGAAAGAAATCATGGCAGACGAATCAGACAACTTGTCACAAAGTAGTTACTCCGATATCATTAATTATTTAATTAATACAAGGAGCGAGCGCAGACCGGCTTCACAACACACTGACTTCACAGCTTTAAATCCAAAAAAGATGTGTAAACTGTCTCAATCATATCTAACCAGCTAAATAAAGGTTTAACTAAAATAACACACAGCCAAAAAAAGTCCAGGCTCAACACGGACCAGGACTATCACTTTTGAGTCTTACCGTGTTGGAAGTTAGCATGTTGTTAGCATCTGGAGCGTGGCTCGCCGGAGCTCAGGTCGGACGGCGTGCATCCGCTGAGGCGGCCGCGGAGGCACGTCCACGTCCCATGGGACCGACGCGTCGCCCGCACGACTTGGCTCCCGTCGTCCTTCTCCAACTGGGACGGTCTGGTGGACCGTGAGGAGCAGAGGAGGCCATTGTCGCGTTAGCGAGATGCTAAGCTAACAGCATGCAAGACGGTTTGCTAAATAATGAAAAAAAAAAAACCCAGCTCTAACACACAGACAGTTGTACTCTAACATTGTTCTGACATAGTTTCACAAAATGATTAATGTAGAATATTTTGTTTACCGGCCAAAGGCAGATGTCTTCAGAGCAGATCCGAGCAGAGTTGGGGCTGCAAGCTGCAGCTGTCAGCTCCTCCGATGAGATAAATCCTTCATGTTTACTTTTTTTTTTGATTGAGTGAAACCTGCGCGTTGCCCAAACGTCTACCCGACTGGAACACCACTGACACAACACGAAGTAACCATTGTAATTAATTAGAAATTAACAAAAAAAACAACGTGAAAAATGGACATCCATTTGAATGCGCTCAAACTGCAAGTAAACCTACAAGTGGGAGGGTCAAACAGGACAACCCACAGATGTGACGTCACATGGGAACTATGTATTGATGAAGAGACAGAATAAAACAAGAGCCAGTTTCATGGCTGCTAAATCACGTTAGCACCAGCACAAAGCAAGAACAGAGCAAGCCCTTCACTGCAGATTTTTCCAATTCCCTTTGTAGCTCCACATGCTCAGGAAAGAATCTGCATATGATGACTGTACCACTTTCTGTGGCATTTCAACAGCCCAGTTTCATGAAACAATATAACTATGGTAGAGTGACCAAAACACAAGCATGGACGCCATGATTAATTTAACTATTTGCTTCTTTTCAGTCTTTAAAATTCTTCAAAAGACAACATTTATAGTATATTGATTGATCTACAAATACAACACGAGCAAACGAACTTTTCCAGCTTCGTGAAAGTGTGTTTTTGTGACTCAAGACACAGAAAATGTGTTGGCTCTGAGATTATCTCTCTGTTGACAGTAAATAAAAAAAAATACTTTCCATAAAAAGCTTTTTATCTCCTCTGAAAAGTTCTTCCCCCCCGTGAAACTCAAGCTGTGGTTCGTTTCCCTCCATATCAGTGAATGAACTGATCTCAAGTTTGCTGGTTTACATCATGCCCTTCATATATTTCAAACTGTATGCTGTCTGTTAGCAAAATATCTCATGAACCACGGGACCAATTTTAATGAAACTTCCAGAAAGTATTCACTGGTTGTACGTCTACAACTTATTACCTTTTTGATGAGATCCTTGCTCTGTTTTTTGTTTTTGACCATATCAGCATTATTTCTGTGATTCAAAACTGAGCCATATCTGAATGTCTGAGCAGCTTTTGAACCTTTTACAGAGAAATCAGAGCAATGTTGACTTGAGTTTTTTCACCCTGTAGTTGGAGGCTTTAAAACAAACAAAAAATGTTTTCTAATTGAGGGAAAACCTGGAATTCCACCTGCCTAGACCAGGGGTCTGCAACCTTTACGATCAAAAGAGCCATATCTGCCCTTTCGTTCACTAAATTAAACGTGTCAAGAGCCGCAATACCTGCTACAACTGTCATTATCAACTGGTGGCCCGTGGGCCATTTTAAGTTTGCTAGAGGGGCTTATCTGGCCAGTAGGTGTGAAATTATAAAACCAAAATCTAATGATTGTTAACATTTATTGATATTTTTACATTTTGAGACAAAAGAAAATATTGGATTCCATTCATCTTCCATTCATCTGTCCAACGTCTTGTATTGTCTTGTATTTTGCCAATAAAAAAAAAAAAAAACGTGAACTGTGCAGACAAATGTGCTTTTTATAAAATTGTGGAGTACCGGTACCTTATTTTTTGGACTATAAGGCGCATTTAAAATCCTTTAATTTTCTCAAAAATTGACAGTGAGCCTTATAATCCAGTGAGTCTTCTGTATTAATTCTGGTTGTGCTTACTGACCTCAAACCAATTGTATGTGGTTATTATGAATGAGTTGGATAAAGTTTGACTTATCTGACTGTTTTGTTTTGATAATGCGCCTTGTATTCCAGTGCACCTTATGTATGAAAACAGACCCCTTCATTGATAATGAGTCTTATCATCTGGTGCACCTTATAGTCCAAAAAACATGGTAATTGCGTATCCTACTTTGAAGAATAAAGCATAAAGTTAAAGTGAGTACAGTATAATTTACTTTGTGTATTAGTACTAGTATCCACATACTGTATTTGCAAAGGAGTTGACAGGAAAACTGTTAAACTAGTCTAAAAAAGCTAAGTCTGGTCCTCTGGACATTCAAAAAACAAAACAAAGTTAAACTAGTCATTTTTTGTGGGTACAACATCCTATAAAATTCAGTTTTATGTTAGTTTTGGTCAAAGCTTGAAAGAGCCGCTGCAGAGGGACCAAAGAGCCACATGTGGCTCCAGAGCCGCAGGTTGCAGACCCTTGGCCTAGACTGATGAAATCAGCATTTGAGATTCAGTCAATTCAATCTGAAGGAAAAAAGTAAAACTCAAAGGATGATGGTACAAACAGTCTTTGACACTGTTTTTAAGAGGACTCTTACTTGATAGATTTAATCCACTCCTTCTCCTCAGGCGTGGATGCTGATAGCCTGTAAACAACATGGTTGCCCTCAACAACACGCCCATCCACCTCTGTATTGCAGGCTTTGATCACCTGGCCTTTGTGATCGGGATTGTATAACTCAAAACAGTTCTGGAGGAGATGGCAACCAGCAGACAATCAACTCAGGCCAAGAAGTAGTTTTCTAAAAACATAGCAATATAAATATTAAAAGGAAAGCTTTGGTCTGTAATGAGACAACACTCACAGGCTTCCTGGGCTCCTCCACCTCCCTGATGCTGAGATTCTCCAGTGGGATGATCCCACTCCTTGTCCTGTAGCAGGGAAGGAAAAGAGGCAAGAACAAGAAAGGAAGAAGGAACGCAAGTGAATAATGAGAATTCATTTGAAAAGTTAAACATCAAGGTGGGTAGAGAAACATTGAAGAAAGATAAACGTCTCAAATAAAGCAAATAATCCGACCAAACAGTGAAGAACGAGTGGGGAAGTAATTCATGTCGACACGGTCTGCAGGTTTTGAAATTAACCTTGTGTATTCCCCTCCTCTGTCCTCATGCTCCAGATAAAATATCCTACCTCGTCCATGTACAGGTTTGCAACAATATGAGAAACTGGGAATCCCATAGCACACCCATGTTTCTGCTCATAATATTGCCCCCCCATGTGAAGTAGGTTGACTGCAGTTTCAAGAGTTGGAACAGTTGCTCTGTGGAAAGTGTGGTCCTGCTGCTCAGAGTGGTGTCTGATTTTAACCTTAAAGCTGCAGTATGTAACTTTTCTAAATATATATTTTTAACATATTTCTTCACTCTGTCACTATCTCCTGATAGACTGATGTTAAACAAGTAACACCTCCTTGCCCTCACTGCAGGACTTACACAGCAAACGCCTCACTCGGAAAGCCCACTGCATGGCAGGTGATCCCACACACCCACTACACAGCCGCTTTAGACTGCTGCCATCAGGGAGGAGACTGAGGAGTCTCCAGGCTCGAACCAGCAGACTGAGAGACAGCTCTGTTCATCAGGCAGTCAGAATGCTAAACACTCTGCCTGCTCTGCCTCCCCTCCCATTTGAACTGCCTTAACACAAAAAACTTTCTCACACATTACCACTCAACACAAAGTTTTTAACACTGGACCCTGTGTCATCAAACGGGTTATTCACTAAACTCTCGGTCATGTACTCATTCAGTTTGCACTACTTCTCATATTTGCACTAATGTTTGTATTACATTACTGCCTATAGTCATACTACTGTTTACATTCACTGTTTACATTTATTAATACGGTTTACATTTATTACTACTGCTTTACATTTATTACTACTGTTTACATTTACACTACTTTTATCTACACTACTGCAGATACATATACAGCATTCTCTGACTAGCCTTATCTAAGGATGCCAAATGTGCCTTATGTGCCTCACTGCATATGCCACTTTGCCTCTATACCAACATCAACTACCTCATACATATACTGTGTACATTAACTTATATGCTGCTGTGCCACTCTTTGCAAATGTCAATGCTAGAACCTTCAGTTTATTTTATAGATATACTTTTTATACTTTTTATACTACTATGCAAAAACTCAGGACAGTATTACACTTTTATTATTTCATTTTATGCTTATGTTCATTGGGTGTTTGGTGTTTCAGGGGTGTTTGGTGTTTCAGTGTTGGTGTAAATTTTCATACTTTTATACTATTATGAAAAAACTCAGGACAGTGTTACACTTTTACTATTTTATGCTTATGTTTATTAAATGTTTTAGTGTTTAGTGTTTAGATGGTTACTGTTGCACCGAGGGACTGAGAGAAACGCAATTTCGGTCCTGTGTATGTCCTGTACATATTGCAGTTCTGACAAGAAAGTTGACTTTGACTTTGACTTTGTAATCTCTGAAAAAAACTATAGTCCCCTTGCTTCTCTAAAAGCATTTCTAAAAATCCACAGTGACCCGCTGTTAACCAGCCAATAAAAACAGAGCTTCTCACTTCTCACACCCCTAACCCACGCCATCGCCTGTCCCAGTCCCAGCAGCCGCGCACGTTCTCATTCAAAGCATTGCAAAGCGATGCAGACAGGGCTTAAAGACCTTCGGTCGGGGGCCGGATTTCCGGCTTTTGACCAAACGGTCCACCTCAACTTAACTTTGATTGATGGACAGCGATTACATCCAATCACATTGAAGCTCACGTTGTTTTGACCAATTACTAACAGGAAGGCGGGTCTTTGCGTGTGTATGCGGCTTCACAGTCAAATCAATGCGGAGTTCGTCACACCGGGACAAAATATAGTTTTAGAAACAAGTGGCGCTCTGCCCTCCGTAACAGGTGATTTCTCCTTCTCATGTGTCCTCCCTTTCGAGCGAATCAGAGCACAAGGTACGTGGGTCAAATGAGCAACAGGAAAAAGAGATTTGTCTCTTTTTTCTTCGTCGAAGAGCGGGCAGCTAGCGGGGAGTCTGTTCATGTGTGTGCGCGTGTTCTTTTTGAGGCGTGAGCTACAGCCTCATTGATAGCAGCTCTTCCCTGTTCCAAATAAAACTCGGTTTGGCTGGACTCCGTCTGCAGCGAATCAAAGCGCAGCGTCCCCCCCCCCTCCTTTCTGACGGAGGCTCCAAGTTATTTCTGCAGACAACACAAAAAAGTTTCAGGCTCAGGATTTTTTTTTCACTTTAAGACCTGGATGCAGAACTGTTTTGTATGTGACACAAATGTATTAAATTCCCCTTCTTCTTCTCCTGATCTGGACTTTTATTTTGTTTTTTTACCAAAAGTCAAGTGATTGCTACCTCCTCCGCTTACTCCATGACTGAAATGATGAGGAAATGAATGAATTTGTCACGAGCGAATTAAACTCGGGTTCAACGTGGCTGCGCGAGGCTCTGGTGTTCTGGTGTGCTGGACTAGCACTCCATGTTTTTATTTTATTTTTTAGAATGTTTTATTAACATATAAACACAGAATATCGCAGCGGCTGCGACAGGACATGCAGTGGAGGCGGAGCTAAGGAAGCTGAGCTGAAGTTCAGCGAGAGCAAGGGGGAGCAGATCCATATATGGCTCTGAGGGGGAGGGACCAGAAACGTGTCTCTGTTCAAAATTTTTCTAAGTTCCAGCGTGTTCCAAAAACTACAGACTTTAGCTTTAAACAGACCACCTCTACTGCCTCATCAACAGGAATGCACGTAAATAGTGATGTGACATCAAAAGAGACCGTTGTTTCATCAGTCTCCATGATGACATCCCTCAACTGATCCACATGATGTTCTGTGTGTGATGTTCTGAGCTGCCAACTAAAGGGATGAGTACAGACGCCAGATATTAGAAAACGTGACAAAATTAATTATGTTAACAATCGCTCTTAATCATACACCTTGTTTGTGAATTTTAGTTGAACCATACAAACTAGGCGTGGCCTCTCCTAGGTACAGTCTGTGGAACAGAATACAGTCACCAGCCTTGTCCGGCTCCAAATTTTTCAAGGTTCTTTATTTGTCATTCTGTCATGTGGTACATGTGATGGAACAAAATTGGTCCCAGTTATATCTAACAAAAGTATTAAAATGTAAAAGAAAAACAGTAATAAGATCTAAGGTATGAACTAAGAAAAATGTTAATAAAAATACACTAAGCATAAAACATAGCATAAAAACAATACAGTACACTGAACAGCAACACGAACGAGTTTGTGTGAGCAGATGAGCACGGATGAACACAGCATCATAATGTGATTTTTTTCAGGCACTCATCAACTTTTGGTAGCCACTTTCTGGATCTCTTTTCAGAAGCTCATAAGTGTTACTTATGTCACTAAGTGTCATAACTTTCTCATTACAGTATTTCTGGTTCAAAATCACTGTGCACCTTTCTTCATCTGCTGGGAGGATGATGATGTTTTTGTCCTTGCTGAGAGTGGTGAGTGTGTCCCTAGCAAGCATCCATCAGGGCACTAAAGATCATTTTTTTGGCTGAAGATCCTCATTTTGCATATGAACAATGAGTTTTGTCTGTCACCAACAAACTTTGATCCACTATGAGAAGGTGTTGTTTCTACCGTTTTTTTCGCATTATAGGTCGCACCTTTTTATGTTTTTTTTTTTTCAAGGCCTGCGACCTATACACCAGTGCGACCTATTTATGGATTTTTTTCCATACAGGTAGTCCCCGACTTACGAGCGCTCTTACTTACGAGGTCCCGGACTTACGAGCATGCATCTCATTAAAAAATAAAAAAAAAAAAAAATTTACTTTTTTTTTTATAAATGAATACATGTACAGTACTGTACAGTCACCAAGCACTTAGCCTATCCTAACACAGTTTTTAAAGATGAAGGAGTGAGTTGAATTGTCTCCCTTTCACATAAAGGGAGCTAGCTCCCTTTATGGGAATGGAGCCTGCAGGGAGGAGGGAGACAATTCAACTGACTCCTTAACTGTGTTAGGATAGGCTAAGTGCTTGGTGACTGTACAGTACTGTACATTTATCTATTTATAAATAAAAAACAATAAAAAAATAAAAATACTGTATATACTGTATATTTTTAATAAATAGATAAATGTACAGTACTGTACAGTCACCAAGCACTTAGCCTATCCTAACACAGTTTTTAAAGATGAAGGAGTCAGTTGAATTGTCTCCCTCCTCCCTGCAGGCTCCATAGGGAGCTTGCTCCCTTTATGTGAAAGGGAGACAATTCAACTTATTCCTTCATCTTTAAAAACTGTGTTAGGATAGGCTAAGTGCTTGGTGACTGTCCAGTACTGTACATGTATTCATTTATAAAATTAAAAAAAAGTAAAAAAAAAAATGTTTATTTTTTTTTTACTATGTGATCCTACTTACGAATTTTTGACATACGAGCGCCCCCTAGGGACGGAACTCGCTCGTAAGTCGGGGACTACCTGTATTTTTAGACCAATTTCTGGGTCAGTTATGACCCTTTTTCACTTTAGCAGAAAATGGTGCAGTACCACTTTCGGCCGCTAGGGACGCAGTGCAGTACCACTTCCAGAGGAGTACACCGACCCAAGAAGAAGAAGAAGACCGTTTCCAGCATAGATATCATATATAGAACACTAGATACCGCATGGCCCGCTCTGGCCCATAGATATATACACTAGATAAGCTGAGGAGGAGTCAGCGGCGTCGTCAAGCGGCAGCCATCTTGCCACAGACAGCAACATTAGCTGCAGCTGTGGAAACCGTATGGAGGTGAGGGATTTATACAAACAAAAATACACTTAACTCGCTGTAATCTTGACGGATTTACAAACGGTTTATGTTTTTAAAAACGTTATTAACGTGGCTATGATTTCTTTGGTAATCAGACAGCAGTTTCGTCTTTTTTAAAAGGTTTTATTCGTGTTTTGGGTGTCACACTCATCGAGAATCTAGAATTTAAATTCTGTTTTTATTACACCAATAACTATTTTAAAACAAACTAATCTTTTGTCTAAATGACTGTCTTGATCATGACTGTATTTATTAGCAGACTATTAACAAGAGCCTTTGAGGGCTAGCTAGTATTCCAAACATTTCCCCAGCATTCTTAGATCACTAGGAGCT
>JBBPBX010079742.1:0-16323 GCA_038048925.1 Garcialebias charrua
CAGCTGGGTTGAGGAGCTCACAGCCCGGATCAGAGATTCTTGCTGATCAGGAAGTTTGGCCAGCGCGCCGATAGCCGCCGCAGTCTTCCTAATCTTCCAGTAACAGACAGCTCCGCTCACGCCAAAAAACAGAGCAGCTGCCACCAATATCCCAATAATCCACAAATCTTCCACGTCTTCGACAGACAGGACGGTCAAACACATGGGTTGCCACTGTCCCCAGGAGTCCATCATGTATCCGACAGCGTGCGTGTCAGAGGGGCAGGCCGCTTCTCCTGGCCCGGTCCGCTTCGTGGAAAAAATCTTATCTATAGATGAAACAGCCCAATTTATTAACTCCATCGCAAATTGGTTCGAGTGAGCGCTGAAGAGTCACGGACGAGACAAAAAGCAAGCAGGGAGGAGGAAAACTTAGGGAGGGTAGGAGCAAAAAGATATGCGACTTGCTTTGTCGAGAGCCGGAAGAAGAATATATATATATATATATATTATATATTATATATATATATATATTATATATATATATCAAAGTCAAAGTCAACTTTATTGTCAGAACTGCAATATGTACAGGACATACACAGGATTGAAATTGCGTTTCTCTCAGTCCCTCGGTGCAACAGTAACCATTTAAACACTAAAACACTGAAACATTTAATAAACATAAGCATAAAATAGTAAAAGTGTAACACTGTCCTGAGTTTTTGCATAGTAGTATAAAAGTATGAAAATTTACACCAACACTAAAACACTAAACATTTAATGAACATAAGCATAAAATGAAATAATAAAAGTGTAATACTGTCCTGAGTTTTTGCATAGTAGTATAAAAAAAGTATAAAAAGTATATCTATAAAATAAACTGAAGGTTCTAGCATTGACATTTGCAAAGAGTGGCAAAGCAGCATATGAGTTAATGTACACAGTATATGTATGAGGTAGTAGTTGATGTTGGTATAGAGGCAAAAGTGGCATATGCAGTAAGGCACATTGGGCATCCTTAAATAAGGCTGGTCAGAGAATACTGTATATGTATCAGCAGTAGTGTTGATATAAAAGTAGTGTAAATGCAAACAGTAGTAATAAATGTAAACAGTAGTAATAAATGTAAACAGTATTAATACATGTAAACAGTGAATGTAAACAGTGGTATGACTATAGGCAGTGATGTAATACAAACATTAGTGCAAATATGAGAGTAGTGCAAACTGAATGAGCACATGACCGAGAGTTTAGTGAATAACCCATTTGATGACACAGAGTCCAGTGTTAAAATCTTTGTGTTGTGTGGTAATGTGTGAGAAAGTTTTTTGTGTTAAGGCAGTTCAAATGGGAGGGGAGGCAGAGCAGGCAGAGTGTTTAGCATCCTGACTGCCTGATGAACAGAGCTGTCTCTCAGTCTGCTGGTTCGAGCCTGGAGACTTCTCAGTCTCCTCCCTGATGGCAGCAGTCTGAAGCAGCTGTGTAGTGGGTGTGTGGGATCACCTGCCATGCAGAGGGCTTTCCGAGTGAGGCGGTTGCTGTGTAAGTCCTGCAGTGAGGGGAAGGAGGTGCCGACGATCTTCTCAGCTGCTCTCACGATGCGCTGGAGGCTCTTGCGGCAGGATGCAGTACATGCACCAAACCACACAGTGATGCAGCTGGTCAGGACACTTTCTATGGCACCTCTGTAGAAGGTGCACATGATGGGGGTTGAAGCTCCAGCCCTTTTCAGCTTGCGGAGAAAGTAGAGACGCTGGTGAGCCTTCTTGGCCAGTGATGCAGTGTTCCTGCTCCAGGACAGGTCCTTTGAGACGTGCACTCCCAGGAACTTGGTGCTGTCTACTCTCTCCACTGCGGTGCTGTTGATGGTCAGAGGGGCATGTTGGGCATCCCTCTTCCTGAAGTCCACAACAATCTCCTTTGTCTTCTCCACGTTGAGAGTGAGATTGTTGTGTCCGCACCACAAGGCCAGGCGGCTCACCTCGTTCCTGTAGTCCGTCTCATCGTTGTTGCTGATGAGACCTACCACTGTTGTGTCGTCCGCAAACTTGATGAAGTGGTTGGAGCTGTATGATGGTGTGCAGTCGTGTGTTAGCAGGGTGAATAGAAGGGGGCTCAGCACACATCCTTGTGGGGCCCCTGTGTTCAATGTGATGGTGCTAGATGTGTTACTCCCGACCGTACTGTCTGTGGTCTCCCGGTCAGGAAGTCTAGCAGCCAGTTACACATTGAGGTGTTCAGCCCCAGACTGTCCAGTTTAAGGATGAGCTGTTGGGGGATGATGGTGTTGAATGCCGAGCTGAAGTCGATGAACAGCATTCTAACATAAGAGTCCTTCGTGTCCAGATGTGTGAGAGCTGTATGGAGGGCAGAGGAGATGGCATCGTCGGTTGAGCGATTAGGTCGGTATGCAAATTGGAAGGGATCCAGGGAGGCAGGGAGGACAGATGTGATGCTTTTCACGACTAGCCGTTCAAAGCACTTCATCAGGATAGGGGTGAGTGCTACTGGGCGATAGTCATTGAGGCATGCGGGTGTTGCCTTCTTTGGGACAGGGATGATGGTGGTGGCTTTGAAACAGGTGGGGACGATGGCCTGGCTCAGTGAGATGTTAAAGATGTCCGTGAAGACCGCTGCGAGTTCCCTTGCACAGTCCTTCAGCACACGACCAGGTATGTTGTCAGGACCAGAGGCCTTCCGGGCGTTAATCTTGATGAATGATTGCCTTACGCTGTCTGAGGACAGTGTCAGCACCTGGCCATCAGGAGAGGGGGGGAGTTGATGTGCAGGTCTGCTGTTACTTGCCTCAAACCGAGCAAAGAACTCATTCAGTTCATTCAGCGTAGAGGCGAGCTGTCACAGGTCTGGGGGGATGGTTTGTAGTTTGTGATGGTCTGTATTCCCTGCCACAGACTGCGTGTGTCCTTGCGGTCCTTGAAACACTGAGCTATTTTCCTGGAATACTGCTTCTTGGCCTTTCTGATGCCCCGGGCCAGGTTTTTTCTGGCTGCCCTCAGGCCCACCTGATCTCCCGCTTTGAAGGGAGCATTCCTGGCTTTCAGGAGTCTGTAAACCTCTGCTGTCAGCCATGGCTTCTGATTAGCCCGAACAGTGATAGTCTTGAGGTTGGTTACATCATCAATACAGTGTCTGAGTACTCCTGGAGACATGTGTTGTTGTTGTTTGTAGTAGCAGCTTCTTTGAACATACCCCAATCTGTGGTGTCAAAGCAGTCCTGGAGTGCCTCTGAAGACCCCTCTGGCCACACTCGTATCTGCTTGCGGACTGGTTTTGTGACTTTCACCAGTGGCCTGTATGCTGGCTTTAGCATAACACAGATATGGTCAGAAGCACCAATGTGGGGGAGGGGGAGGGCTCTGTAGGCATTTTTCATGGTGGTGTAAACTTGGTCCAGTGTGTTGTTTCCTCTTGTTGCAAAGTTTATGTTTCTGTATGTTTTTGGAAATACACTCTTTAAATCTGCTTGGTTGAAATCACCAGCCGTGATGAGAAAAGCATCAGGGTGTGCTATTTGCTGCTCACTTATGTGCAGATATAGTTCATTCAGGGCCTCACCTCTAACTTTGCTGTTGGAGCTTGGAGGAATATATACAGCAACAAACATAACAGCTGTAAATTCCCTCGGTAAATAGAACGGTCTGCATTTAATAGTCATAAACTCCACTAAAGGTGAGCATTGTTTGTAGACCACAACAGAATCCAGACACCATGTGTTGTTGATGTAAACACACAGCCCCCCTCCGCATGTCTTACCTCCCTCGAAGGTTCGGTCCGCTCTGTAGCATGTTAGCCTCTCGAGCTGGATAGCATGGTCTGGAACGTTGTTGTTAAGCCACGTTTCCGTGAATACAAACACACAACAGTCTCTCACAGTCTTTTGTGTCGTTCATAGCAGGCGAATATAATCCAATTTGTTATCCAAGGAGCGCACGTTAGCCAAAACCATGGATGGAATAGCCGGCTTGTGTGGGCTAGCTGCTAGCCTAGCTCTGATACCTCCGCGTTTACCCCGCTTCTGTTTCCTGTCACGCCGTTTGTGATGTTTCCACTGCGGGCGCGATGAAGGGAGGCTCGGTGCTGGCTTCCAGAGCAGGCCACAGGCACGTAGTTGCTCCTCGAGCTCGCTGCTTATTTCCAGATGAGCGGTTTTTTCGACATCAAGCAGGAACTCACGGCTATACTTGCGTTCTTGAACACGTAGACAAGACGAAGACGTGCCGGCAAATTGCGGCATGCAGCCATCCAGCGGAGGGTGAGAAATAATATTATATATATATATATATATATATATATATATATATATATATATATATATATATATATATATATATATATATATATATATATATAATATTATTTCTCACCCTCCGCGGGTGGTCTCCATCATTCTCTGAGCTCGGGTCCTCTACCAGAGGCCTGGGAGCTTGAGGGTTCTGCGCAGTATCTTGGCTGTGCCTAGGACTGCACATTTCTGGACTGAGATGTCCGATGTTGTTCCAGGGATCTGTTTTAGCCACTGCTCCAGTTTGGGGGTGACTGCCCCAAGGGTCCCAATGACCACAGGCACCATTGTGGTCTTCACCTTCCACGTCTTTTCCAGTTCCTCTCTGAGGCCCTGGTATTTCTCCAGTTTCTCGTGCTCCTTATTCCTGATGCTGGTGTAGATTCTCAGTCATCCAGGACATGATAAATCAAAATGAATTGAACGCCTTTTTGACTTATTCCTGATGTTGTAGTCACTTGGTATTGCTACTTCCACCACAACAGCTTTCCTCTGTTGTTTATCCACCACCACAATGTCCGGTTGATTTGCCATTACCATTTTGTCCGTCTGAATCTGGAAGTCCCACAGGTTCTTAGCTCGGTCATTCTCCACCACCTTCGGGGGTGTCCCCCACTTTGATCTCGGGCTTCCAGTCCATATTCTGCACAGATGTTTCTGTACAGTATGCCCGCCACTTGCAGTGGTGGGCAACGCTAATCCAAAAAATTAGTTCCGCTATTTCTAAAGCACTAATTAATTTATTTAGGTCCGCAATTTCAAAAGCACTAATGTCTTATGAAAATTAGGGGAAGCTAATTCTAATCCGCTAATTAAATTCAACAATTGGTAGCAGCAAGTTATGCAATATTTGCACTACACTGCCAACTAGCGGTGCATGAACTGTTATACAGTAAGTTGTTTGAGTTTCAGAGTATTTAGTTTGGTTCTCTTCAACAGGTTTCACAAGGACAAAATGTACCCATTCCAAAGTCTGTTAGCTAAACTGCTGACATATTTGGCTGTTTTTCCTTTTGTTGCTAAACATGTTGCTAAACATCTGGCTGGTATTTTAGCTCCTCTGGTTGGAAACACACCTCATCATATTAAAAACTCCATTGATTTCACCAACAAAGTTCAACATTTGAAGCTGACCCCGGGAGAAACTCTTGTATCGTATGATGTGACTTCCCTGTTCACATGCATACCCATTTCTGAAGCAATAGAAACTGTCAAAAAAAGACTTCTACAGGACAAGGATTTGGACAAAAGGACCAACTTAACCCCAGACCACATCTGCACCCTGCTGGATCTCTGCCTCTCCACCACTTATTTCAAGTTCAATGACAGTTTTTACAGACAGAAGCACGGCTGTGCCATGGGATCTCCAGTGTCACCCATTGTTGCAAACCTCTACATGGAGGAAGTGGAACAGAGAGCCCTAAACTCCTATGAGGGGACAACTCCAAGCCATTGGTTCAGATACGTGGATGATACCTGTGTCAAAATCCAAGCCAGGGAGGTGGAAGCGTTCACCAGACACATTAACTCTGTTGATAACAACATCAAGTTCACCAGAGAGGATGCTAACGACAATAAGCTGCCTTTTTTGGACTGTTTGGTGCATATGGAGGGAGATGACAGTCTCAACATTGAAGTTTACAGAAAACCAACCCACACAGACCAATATCTCCTGTTCGACTCTCACCATCCACTGGAGCACAAACTTTCTGTCATCAGAACTTTACAGCATCGGGCAGAACACATCCCCACAAGGACAGAAGGGAAGGAAAAGGAACAGAAACACATCAAAAAATCTCTGCAATCATGTGGATATCCCAACTGGGCGTTTGTCAAGTCAGCAAGGAAATCTGTTAAACACAATAATGAACAGAAAAAGTCTAACAGACGGAAAAACATTGTCATTCCTTATGTTGCTGGAGTCTCAGAGAATTTCAGAAGGATTTTTAACAAACACAACATCCCAGTACACTTCAAACCCAGCCGGACTCTCAGACAGAGGCTGGTGCATCCGAAGGACAGAACCCCCACACACAAACAGAGTGGGGTGGTTTATGCAGTCCAGTGCAGCGAAGTCTGCTCAGACCGTTACATCGGAGAAACGAAACAACCTATCCACAAAAGAATGTCTCAACATAGGAGAGCAACCTCCTCTGGACAAAACTCTGCAGTTCACCTCCACCTCACGGACAAGGGACACTCCTTTGAGGACCAGAATGTTCAAATTTTGGACCGAGAACACAGATGGTTTGAGAGGGGGGTAAAGGAAGCGGTGTATGTTAAGAGAGAAAAACCTTCCCTTAACAGAGGAGGAGGTCTGAGATTTCAACTGTCTAAAACTTATAACTCAGTTTTGGATTTGATTCCGAAACGTTTTACACCGGATGGGAGCAGGGATGCCTTGTCTGTAAATTAGACTAACAAAGTTCTCTGAGTAGCCCCTGTTGTTGTTTGGGAGGTGTTGTTTGTCAATTTACATACAGTTTTGTGTCTTCTAACAGAGACCTCAAGGGAACCTCCTACTGTTTAAGGTGTGATCTTTCAATTTACATGTATGTGTTACAAACCCCCCTTTGTTAAGCTGGGATGTGTCGTTTTGTCAATTTAAATAGAATGGGCATGTTAGTTAATTTGTGGTGTTATCTCAGTTTCCAATTTCATATGTTGGTGCGTGACTTGTAAGCCTGTATAAAACTTCTCGTTCTCACAGCTTCCATTCAGAATTGAAAAAGACTTCTGGACAGAAGTCGAAACGTTTTCTGCAACAAATAAAGTCCAGTTGATCCTGTATTGAACGCCTTTTTTTGATTCCTTGGTATATGCCACATTTGATGGACACTTGAGCAAGTGGTTTGCGATTGGCTTCAAGGGTAGTTTTTCATAGTCCCATCAAGTTTGCAATGAAGGCTCTTAGAATCCTATTGATGTTGTACATCTCTAAGCATTCAATGATCCAAGTGTGCGGCATTGAGTCATAGGCTTTCTTGTAATCAATCCAAGCCATGCACAGGTTAGTTTGTCGGGTTTTGCAGTCTCGGGCGACTGTATGGTCTACAAGGAGTTGGTGTTTGGCTCCTCTGCTATTTATGTCGATGCCCTTCTGTGCCGTGCTTATGTAATTATCCATGTGCCTGCTTATCTTCGCCGCTATGATGCCTGACATGATCTTCCATGTTGTAGAGAGACAGGTTATTGGCCGATAGTTGGATGGGACTGAACCCTTTGAGGAATCCTTCTGGATCAGGATTGTGCGTCCTTCAGTTAACCATTCAGAGTGAGTCCCATTTTGTAGCAGCTGGTTCAGTTGGGTTGCCAGTCGCTCATGGAGGGCATTGAGTGTCTTCAGCCAGTAGGCATGGATCATGTCAGGTCTTGGTGCTGTCCAGTTTTTCATACCTGAGACTCTTTTTTGGACATCTGCCACAGTGATGGTTACCAGGGCTTGCTCATGGAGGTTGCTGTGGTCCTCTCGTAGAGAGATTAGCCATTGTGCATTGCTGTTGTGGGATGCCTCTCTTTCCCATATGCCTTTCTAGAATTGTCCAGTCTCCAGCCTTGGTGGGTCTGCTCTGTTGTTATTACCCTGCCATTAAGAGTACACTTTAGCTGGTTGGGTGGCGAAGAGCTGGTTAATCCTCCTGGCTTCATTCTCTCTCGTATATCTCTTTAGGCAGCTGGCCAAGGCTTGGAGTCTTTGTTTGGCAGTCTCGAGTGCTTCAGGTATGGGCATCTGGCTGTACTTCTTGGGTACTGATCTTTTCATCACACCTCTTTGGAGCTCTGACAGTTGGCTCACTTCCCTCCTTGTTATCTTGATTTTAGCCTCTAACCGTCTTTTCCATGATGGGTATTGAATTACATGGTTGCTCTTATAGCCAAGCATTTCCATGATCACTGATGCTGAGTTGTAGATCAGCTCATTGGTTTCTGTTATGGTGTTGGTGGGGATCGTTCTCAATGCTGCATTCATATCATCAATGAGACTTTCTGATGGTATTTTACTCAGCCGTTGTAATTGGTGTCGGGGTTGTCTGGTGTTCATTCCCGTTGCATGCTCTCACCTCAGTTAAAAATAACTTTGTCCGGAACGAACCTGCTAACCAAGCATTTCTGAAACTAAAATCCCTCTTTACCTCAGCACCCATTCTTCGCTTCCCAGATACTGAGAGACAGTTTATCGGGGAGGTCGACACATCGGATAAAGGCATTGGAGCGGTCCTCAGTCAGCGTTTCCAGGACAACAAGGTACACCCTTGTGCATATTTTTCTAAATCTCTTTCTCCAGCAGAGCGTAATTATGATGTGGGGAACCGTGAGCTGCTAGCTGTCAAAATGGCTTTGGAAGAATGGCGCCATTGGTTGGAGGGGGCCAACCATCCCTTCATTGTCCTGACAGACCATAAGAACCTGGAGTACCTGAAAACAGCTTAACGTCTCAACCCTCGTCAAGCCAGGTGGGCTTTGTTTTTTGGTCGGTTCAATTTCTCCCTCTCTTACAGACCCGGGACAAAGAATGATAAACCTGACGTCCTATCTCGAATCTTCGAGAAGGAGCACACCAGTGGTCCCGGGGAGTTTATCCTACCCGATCAGGTTCGTTGCAACATCACACAGGTTGAGAGTGAGGTCAGAGAGGCCCACCAGAACTTTCCACCCCCCACTGAATGTCCCAAGGACCGACTCTTCGTACCCCATCATCTTGTACCCAAGGTACTTTCACTCTGTCACTCATCTCGTCTCTACTGTCACCTAGGAGTAGGTAAAACCTTACGGTTGGTCAAGTCACAGTTCTGGTGGGGTTCTTTACAAAAGGACGTTAGAGACTTCATTGGGTCATGTATCCAATGCTCTTTGCCCAAACCCTCTCACCGACCACCAGCGGGTCTCCTACGGCCGCTCCCAATCCCTTCAAGACCATGGTCGCACATCGGCATGGATTTTGTCACTGGACTACCTCAGTCTGGGGGTAAGTCTGTCATTTTAACTATTGTAGACAGATTCTCTAAAATGGTTCATCTAGTAGCCTTAGACAAGCTACCTTCGGCCAAGGAACTTGGCAACATTATGACTCAAGAAGTTTTTAGACTCCATGAACTGCCTAAGAATATTGTCTCTGACCGAGGACCACAATTTATATCCAAGTTTTGGTCAGAATTTTGCAAATCATTGGACATTGAACTGAGTCTTTCTTCAGGATTCCACCCTCAGACAGATGGCCAGGTGGAGTGTGCCAATCAGGAGATGGAGACCCGATTGAGAATCCTGTGTGGCGACGACAGCACCAAGTGGGCCAAGAACCTGCCTATTGTGGAGCATGCAATGAACTCCCTACCATCTTCTGCCACTGGTTTGTCCCCTTTCTACGTGGTATATGGATATCAACCTCCTATATTCGCCTCTGAGGACCGGGAAGCCACCGTTCCTTCTGCACATCTGGCAGCCATGCGCTGTCGCCGAGCCTGGGTTAAAGCCCGGTCCCAGTTACTCAAGGCCTCCTCCTCATATATTAAGTCTGCAAATAGGCGGAGGATCCGTGCTCCCAGCTACAAAGAGGGTCAGGAAGTATGGCTGTCAACTAAAGACCTCCCTCTTCGGACTGACTACAGGAAACTCGTCCCTCGTTTTGTCTGCCCTTTTCCCATCTCGACTGTCATCAACCCAGTGGTTGTCAGGTTGAAGCTCCCCAACTCCATGAGGGTCCACCCTACATTTCATGTGTCCCAGGTCAAGCCTGTCCTACAGTCCAAGTTTGTGCCATCTTCCAGGCCCCCTCCACCCCCCTGCCTCATCGATGGCGGCCCCGCCTACACAGTTTGTCGCATCATGCGCTCTCGCCGCTGGGACAGGGCCTTGCAGTACCTTATTGATTGGGAGGGGTATGGCCCTGACGAACGCTCCTAGGTTCCCACTCATCATGTCCTTGATAAGGCCCTCGTTGCTAGGTTCCACTCTGACCATCCATCACAGCCTGGAGGTCCGTCAGGAGCCGGCCCTTAGAGGTGGGGTACTATCATGATCCACGTTCATCTAGTTTTAGTTCAATGTTTGTTTTCATAGTAAAGTATTTTCTGATCAGTCTTCTTCCTGCCTTCATGTGCTACAGCCTTCTTCCTGCCTTCATGTGCTGGAGCTAATTAACCTAGATTTCATCCACTTGTTGCAGCCAGTATATAAGTGCCAGCCTCACTCTCAGTCTCTGCCAGATTTATGAAAAGGTTATCCTGAGTAGTTATCCAGCATTCATGTCAAGTCTTGCCCTCCTCGTCTCGATTCTGGTTCTGTTTCATGGTTTAAAGATTCCTGCCTGCTCCTTTCTTGGATACTTCTCTGCCTCAGCTCTTCTGGTTTTGACCTCGGACCTCGCCTCTGGATTCTGCCTTGTGTTTTTGCCCCTGAACGGATCAATCCACCCATCTGCCTCCTTGAAACTGACCCACGCCTGTGTACCCCGACCAAGTAAGACGCCTGCTCCTCTTAACCTGTTTGTCTTCTGAATTATTGTGCATGACCTTGGATTGGACCTTGGATTGGAACTCGGATAACCCATGGACTAAAAAGTCCATCTGGATCAAACACAAAAGTGATCATGGACTACATCTAAGACGCTCAACGTCTAACAGGAAGTCAACCCGAAGTCAACCCGGAATAAACAAACTCTGAGAAGGTTAGTCAACTCATTCAAAGTCAAAACCTCACCTCTGTTCACCCCAGTTGCTAACCTTCTCCTCTCCTGTTTAGAGCTCCTGTTTCCGGTGACCTGTGAAACCCGATCCAGCCTTCTATTTCATAATAAACATCTTAAAACTTCTCAGTGTGTTGGCAATTTAGTGAAACTCAAACCCTCAATCATTACAGTAAATCTGGCCACAAAGAGTTTCACGTCTAACACTGAAGAAGTTTCTGGGCATTATTTAAAGCATACTAGACAATCTTGTTTTGATAACATTTCTTCATCACAGTGTTCAATCATGACTCAAAAGGAACCCAAGTTAACACCTCCTGAGTTGTTTAATGGTGATCCTGACCAATGCCGACCCTTCATTACACAATGTGAAATTCATTTCCAGCTACAACCTTCATGTTTTTCTACTGAGAGGTCTAAGGTGGCATACATGATCTCCCTCCTCTCTGGCAACGCCAAGAGGAGGGTACTATCGAATGGCAACGAGACTCACCAAGTTGCTATGTGTTTCAGACCTTTGCCAAAGAACTATGCAGAGTCTTTGATCCAGTACTACCTCAGCGAGAGGCTGCCAGGCGCCTTTTCACCATCTCACAAGGTAAACGGAGAGTCCCTGAATACATAATTGACTTTCATTGTATTGTTCCAGGAAGTCACTGGAATGAGGAAGCTCTCACTGATGCTTTTTATCGGGGCCTAAATGACGACATAAAGACGAAATTGCCACCCGTGACCCACCAGTTTCTCTTAGGGAGCTGGAAAATCTGGCTACACGAATTGATCTGAGGTTCCAAGAATGTCGCCTTGAGGTGAGACATAACAAGGATTCAAAAATCACGTTTTCAGTCTACCAAACATTTTTCACAAGATCGAGTCCAGAGGACCCCTTCACCACCTCGGGACCAGGAAGAACCCATGCAACTCGGTCGGTCAAAAATAACGCTTGAAGAACGAAAGAGAACCCAGGAGGGTCTCTGTTTTTATTGTGGAGCACCAAGTTTCAAGCTGTCACAAGAAGGTAAAAATATATTACAAGAATCAAGGATTCAGAACCATGGCCTCCTCTAATGAACCACGTCTACCCAGGGTCCAAGCCAACATTCAGGTGAACGGTAAAGAATTCCCTGTTGAACTATTTATTGATTCTGGTGCTGACACTGAGTTTATTGATGTTCACTATGCCATGTCTCTGGGTATAAAGATGCATCCCACCACCAAGCCCCGTAGTTTCCAAGCTCTGGATGGTCACACACTAAATGAGAGGAGCCTACAAACTCAAGAGTTCCGTCTGTGCATTGGAGGCAACCATGTGGAAAGCGTAAGCTTTTTAACTATTAATTCTCCTAACCTCCCTGTCGTCCTTTAAAATGAGCACATCACTTGAACAAGGGCTTGAACCCTGGACCCTGAGATTAAGAGTCTGATGCTCCACCGACGGAGCTACCCAGGTTCTATCATATGTTTCTGTCTATCGGTCTGTCTGTCTTGTTCATTCAACCTTTAAATATATGTTAGTCTGATTGAGCCATGAGCACTCTTACAAGGGAGTCCTTTAAAATGAGCACATCACCTGAGCAAGGGCTTGAACCCTGGACCAATAGATTAAGAGTCTGATGCTCTACCGACTGAGCTACACAGGCTCTTGCATACTTTTCTGTATATCTGTCTGTCTGTCTTGTTCATTCAACCTTTATTTATATATGTTAGTATCATTGAGCCACAAGCACTCATTTACAAGGGAGTCCTTTAAAATGAGCACATCGCCTGAACAAGGACTTGATCCCTGGGACCTCAGATCAAGAGTCTAATGCTCTACCGACTGAGCTACCCAGGCAATAGCATAGATATCTGTCTATCGGCCTGGCTTTGTCATTCAACTTTATTTACATTGGTTAGTCTCATTAAGCCACAAGCACTCTTTACCAAGGAATCCTATCATAGGAGCACATCGCCTGAACAGGGACTTGAACCCTGGACCCTCAGATTAAGAGTCTGATGCTCTACCGACTGAGCTACACAGGCTCTTGCATACTTTTCTGTCTATCTGTCTGTCTGTCTTGTTCATTCATGCACATTGGTCATCCTTAAATCAGGCTGGTCAGAGAATACTGTATATGTATCAGCAGTAGTGTTGATATAAAAGTAGTGTAAATGCAAACAGTAGTAATAAATGTAAACAGTAGTAATAAATGTAAACAGTATTAATACATGTAAACAGTGAATGTAAACAGTGGTATGACTATAGGCAGTGATGTAATACAAACATTAGTGCAAATATGAGAGTAGTGCAAACTGAATGAGCACATGACCGAGAGTTTAGTGAATAACCCATTTGATGACACAGAGTCCAGTGTTAAAATCTTTGTGTTGTGTGGTAATGTGTGAGAAAGTTTTTTGTGTTAAGGCAGTTCAAATGGGAGGGGAGGCAGAGCAGGCAGAGTGTTTAGCATCCTGACTGCCTGATGAACAGAGCTGTCTCTCAGTCTGCTGGTTCGAGCCTGGAGACTTCTCAGTCTCCTCCCTGATGGCAGCAGTCTGAAGCAGCTGTGTAGTGGGTGTGTGGGATCACCTGCCATGCAGAGGGCTTTCCGAGTGAGGCGGTTGCTGTGTAAGTCCTGCAGTGAGGGGAAGGAGGTGCCGACGATCTTCTCAGCTGCTCTCACGATGCGCTGGAGGCTCTTGCGGCAGGATGCAGTACATGCACCAAACCACACAGTGATGCAGCTTGTCAGGACACTTTCTATGGCACCTCTGTAGAAGGTGCACATGATGGGGGTTGAAGCTCCAGCCCTTTTCAGCTTGCGGAGAAAGTAGAGACGCTGGTGAGCCTTCTTGGCCAGTGATGCAGTGTTCCTGCTCCAGGACAGGTCCTTTGAGACGTGCACTCCCAGGAACTTGGTGCTGTCTACTCTCTCCACTGCGGTGCTGTTGATGGTCAGAGGGGCATGTTGGGCATCCCTCTTCCTGAAGTCCACAACAATCTCCTTTGTCTTCTCCACGTTGAGAGTGAGATTGTTGTGTCCGCACCACAAGGCCAGGCGGCTCACCTCGTTCCTGTAGTCCGTCTCATCGTTGTTGCTGATGAGACCCACCACTGTTGTGTCGTCCGCAAACTTGATGAAGTGGTTGGAGCTGTATGATGGTGTGCAGTCGTGTGTTAGCAGGGTGAATAGAAGGGGGCTCAGCACACATCCTTGTGGGGCCCCTGTGTTCAATGTGATGGTGCTAGATGTGTTACTCCCGACCCGTACTGTCTGTGGTCTCCCGGTCAGGAAGTCTAGCAGCCAGTTACACATTGAGGTGTTCAGCCCCAGACTGTCCAGTTTAAGGATGAGCTGTTGGGGGATGATGGTGTTGAATGCCGAGCTGAAGTCGATGAACAGCATTCTAACATAAGAGTCCTTCGTGTCCAGATGTGTGAGAGCTGTGTGGAGGGCAGAGGAGATGGCATCGTCGGTTGAGCGATTAGGTCGGTATGCAAATTGGAAGGGATCCAGGGAGGCAGGGAGGACAGATGTGATGCTTTTCATGACTAGCCGTTCAAAGCACTTCATCAGGATGGGGGTGAGTGCTACTGGGCGATAGTCATTGAGGCATGCGGGCGTTGCCTTCTTTGGGACAGGGATGATGGTGGTGGCTTTGAAACAGGTGGGGACGATGGCCTGGCTCAGTGAGATGTTAAAGATGTCCGTGAAGACCGCTGCGAGTTCCCTTGCACAGTCCTTCAGCACACGACCAGGTATGTTGTCAGGACCAGAGGCCTTCCGGGCGTTAATCTTGATGAATGATTGCCTTACGCTGTCTGAGGACAGCGTCAGCACCTGGCCATCAGGAGAGGGGGGGAGTTTATGTGCAGGTGTGCTGTTACTTGCCTCAAACCGAGCAAAGAACTCATTCAGTTCATTCAGCGTAGAGGTTGAGCTGTCACAGGTCTGGGGGGATGGTTTGTAGTTTGTGATGGTCTGTATTCCCTGCCACAGACTGCGTGTATCCTTGCTGTCCTTGAAACGGTGAGCTATTTTCCTGGAATACTGCTTCTTGGCCTTTCTGATGCCCCGGGCCAGGTTCTTTCTGGCTGCCCTCAGGCCCACCTGATCTCCCGCTTTGAAGGCAGCATTCCTGGCTTTCAGGAGTCTGTAAACCTCTGCTGTCAGCCATGGCTTCTGATTAGCCCGAACAGTGATAGTCTTGAGGTTGGTTACATCATCAATACAGTGTCTGAGTACTCCTGGAGACATGTGTTGTTGTTGTTTGTAGTAGCAGCTTCTTTGAACATACCCCAATCTGTGGTGTCAAAAGCAGTCCTGGAGTGCCTCTGAAGACCCCTCTGGCCACACTCGTATCTGCTTGCGGACTGGTTTTGTGACTTTCACCAGTGGCCTGTATTGGCTTTAGCATAACACAGATATGGTCAGAAGCACCAATGTGGGGGAGGGGGAGGGCTCTGTAGGCATTTTTCATGGTGGTGTAAACTTGGTCCAGTGTGTTGTTTCCTCTTGTTGCAAAGTTTATGTTTCTGTATGTTTTTGGAAATACACTCTTTAAATCTGCTTGGTTGAAATCACCAGCCGTGATGAGAAAAGCATCAGGGTGTGCTGTTTGCTGCTCACTGATGTGCAGATATAGTTCATTCAGGGCCTCACCTCTAACTTTGCTGTTGGAGCTTGGAGGAATATATACAGCAACAAACATAACAGCTGTAAATTCCCTCGGTAAATAGAACGGTCTGCATTTAATAGTCATAAACTCCACTAAAGGTGAGCATTGTTTGTAGACCACAACAGAATCCAGACACCATGTGTTGTTGATGTAAACACACAGCCCCCCTCCGCATGTCTTACCTCCCTCGAAGGTTCGGTCCGCTCTGTAGCATGTTAGCCTCTCGAGCTGGATAGCATGGTCTGGAACGTTGTTGTTAAGCCACGTTTCCGTGAATACAAACACACAACAGTCTCTCACAGTCTTTTGTGTCGTTCATAGCAGGCGAATATAATCCAATTTGTTATCCAAGGAGCGCACGTTAGCCAAAACCATGGATGGAATAGCCGGCTTGTGTGGGCTAGCTGCTAGCCTAGCTCTGATACCTCCGCGTTTACCCCGCTTCTGTTTCCTGTCACGCCGTTTGTGATGTTTCCACTGCGGGCGCGATGAAGGGAGGCTCGGTGCTGGCTTCCAGAGCAGGCCACAGGCACGTAGTTGCTCCTCGAGCTCGCTGCTTATTTCCAGATGAGCGGTTTTTTCGACATCAAGCAGGAACTCACGGCTATACTTGCGTTCTTGAACACGTAGACAAGACGAAGACGTGCCGGCAAATTGCGGCATGCAGCCATCCAGCGGAGGGTGAGAAATAATATTATAT
>JBBPBX010079743.1:0-16323 GCA_038048925.1 Garcialebias charrua
TCAACTACAATACCTCAGGAGTTGGCAGAACTCTTCGCCAGCGACACAGAGGATGAAGAATTCAACGGTTTTGAATAAAAATAAATAAATAAATACTGTATTCGTCGGTATATAATATGCAGTTTTTTTGCTCATTTGAATGTCCTGCGTATTAAGCACCGAAGCGTATTATTTATGGATTTTTTTCCCATATTTTTAGACCCAAGAAAGCGTCCGGTCTGACCCGCCTGGCGCCTGCATAAAAATCGGCTAACTTTTTTTAAAAATCCAGCTGATTTGAACATTTCATTAGTTTGGTTCAGCTCAGGAGCCCATCTGCTATGAAGTCAGCTAAGAAATATATATTTTAAGTGTTTATTTAGCTAAATTTAAAGAAAGAAAGCGGTCTGACCCGCCTGGCGCCTGCATAAAAATCGGCAAACTTTTTTTAAAAATCCAGCTGATTTGAACATTTCGTTAGTTTGGTTCAGCTCAGGAGCCCATCTGCTATGAAGTCAGCTAAGAAATATATTTTTTAAGCGTTTATTTAGCTAAATTTAAAGAAAGAAAGCGTCCGGTCTGACCCGCCTGGCGCCTGCATAAAAATCGGCAAACTTTTTTTTAAAAATCCAGCTGATTTGAACATTTCGTTAAACTCAGGAGTACGTCTACTATTAAGTCAGCTAAGAAATATATTTTTTAAGCGTTTATTTAGCTAAATTTAAAGAAAGAAAGCGTCCGGTTTGACCCGCCTGGCGCCTGCCTAAAATTCAGCGAACTTTTTTTTTTTAAATCCAGCTGATTTGAACATTTCGTTAGTTTGGATCAGCTCAGGAGCCCGTCTGCTATGAAGTCAGCTAAGAAATATATTTTTTCTCGCAAAGAAATAATTGTTTTTACCGTGTTTCCTTGTGAAGTTCTTTGATGCTCGCCCACTTCTGTCGCCGCCATTTTAAGTAGGGCAAATGAGGCGCTGACGCGTCGTGTAGCGGTGACGCATAATAGATGCGTATTAAACACTGAAGCGTATTATCTACGTTTTGTTTTTCTGGTTTATTGGCAATAATTGGACAAAGCATATTATACACAGGTGCATATTTTCCTCCGACGAATACGGTAGGTGTTTCTGCGCATGGGTGAGCGTGTAGTAATTTTAAAGCCGCTTTATTTCGTCGGCTTCATTTTGCCGGCTTCATTTTGCCATGTTTTAACCGTCAAAGTGCATTTATTAAGACAAGTTCAGTTCAGATACACCTTTACAGTGTCAGCAAACAAATGTATGTTTTTTAGGTGTTTATCTTGTTAAATTTTTAAGAAATGCTCCGTTTCCACTCACTGCAGGTGCACGCTTGAGACAGCAAAACTATTTTTTAAATTCAGCTGATTTGACCATTACGTTCATTTATTAAGGAAAAGTTCAGCTCAGACACACCTTTACTATAATGTCGGCAAACAAATTTATATTTTTAAGGTGCTTATTTTGTTAAATTTTAAAGAGATGCAGGTTTCCGCTCGCTGTGCGTGCACGTTTTGCAGATCCGACATAGCGAAACTATTTAAATCCAGCTGATTTGCATTACCGGTACTTTCATTTATTACATACCTGCAAACTAGTCACCTTTCGGCGAAATTCGCCGTTTTCAAAGCAAAATATATCATTTACGTGATTCGTGTAGATCCGATGAGTTTTTGTTTTCGGGGGTGGGGGGGTCAGACCCGTGACAGATTAGAATGCATCATTTCCCACTGACTGGATTTCAAGACAGAGTAATGCATCTGTCGTCAATAAAACATCTTTGTTGGAGCGCGTCATTTTGGCCAATCACAACCTCAGGATAGACAGGGGGAGGAGACGACAGCGAAATCTTTGAACTGAAGTAAAAAAAAAAAACCTCTGCAGCGCGAGTCCAGAGAGCTCTGTGCGAGTTGCGCGCGGAGGTTCAACAGAGCGCGAGGGAAGAGAGCAGAGAAAACTGCAACACGCAGTTTTGCAAAGTGACACGGGAGAACCACGCTGATGAAAACATGACGGAGTCGTGAACTAACTTCACCACGGTGTGTATCACTAAATCAGAAAACTAAAAAGCCCCTCCTAAATTCACTGCTGGTGGTTATTAAAATGTCACCTGCTCATTGGGTAAAGTTAATATTTTTATTGAGTGTCACCATTGTTTAGTAAAATGGCATGTTGTGTTACAAATGAAACTAAATAAAAATTAACAAAATAAAAGTCAATTGCACCTCTAAAGTCACTGTGATAAATTGTCACATTAATTTCATTATCTTAGCCACAGGAGTGAGTTTAAAAACAGGATGATGTCTATATGAACTAGTTGAATGAGGTGTCTCTAAAATATCCTGATGCATGATAAATAATAATTTCAACAATTTTTTAATCTGTCCACAGAACCTGACTTTATTTTGTTAGATGTCTCTAAAATAGTTATTGAATCAAGTGTTTACATGTAGGTAAACATAGATGTTTAACAACTTGTTAAAATACACCAGAATGCAGGAAATATACTTTATTCAAAAATTTCTGGCAAAACATTTAAGAAATGAGTTTTTACTGTTAGTAAGTAAGTTTTATTTATATAGCACATTTCACAGACATGAGAGTCACATAGTGCTTTACAAAAGGAAAAATAAAATCATAAAATCACAGAAGTACTATACAAAAAGGTAAAACATAACAAACTCTAAAATCAATGTACAAAATTAACCAAAAGCCTGTCTGAAGAGATAAGTCTTAAGTTTTTAAATGCATCTGTTGACTCGGAGCAGCGCATTGTTAGCAAAATGTTCTGCTGTATTTGACTTGCTGCTGTTGTTGGTTGTTAATTTTTTGGTTGACACAATCTTTCCTATTTATGTTCTCATTAAATCAGGTTAGTAAATGACTTTTACCTGAAGCATGTTAAAAAATTACAAAATCTTTCGGGGGGGGGGGTTGGCGCAACGTTTGTCACCTTTTTCATCCCTTCTGAGTTTGCAGGTATGTTATTAAGAAAAAGTTCAGCTGAGACACATCTTTACTATAATGTCAGCAAACAAATATATTTTAGGTGTTTATCTTGTTAATTTTTAAAGAAATGCAGCGTTTCCGCTCGCTTCTGCACGCTTCGTAGCACAGACGTAACAAAATATTTTTTTATTCAGCTGATTTGACCATTACGTACATTTATTAAGGAAAAGTTCGGCTCAGACACATCTTTGCTGTAATTTTCAGCAAACAATTGTTTTTAAGTGTTAATCTTGTTAAAGTCCTTCCGTTCCTGTGGCCATTTGGCAGCCAATCCATTTTTGGCAAAATAACAGCCCACATTTCCGGGTTGTCAGTGGTGACACGTAACATACGCGACACGTCAGCGGTGACGCATAATAGATGCGACGTATACGACGGTGCAACATGGTTATGGATTTTTCCACTTTATTGGACATAATTGGACTGATGCGACGTGTATGGCGGAAAATACGGTATATTAAGAGGGAGAAGCTTTCTCTTAACAGGGGAGAAGGTATCAGATTCCAACTTTCAAAAACTTATAATGCAGCTTTAGCACTGATTCCCAGACGATTTTCACACCTGATAGGAACAGAAGAGCCTTGTCTGTGAATTTGACTAACAAAGACCTTAAGAAACCCCTACTGTTAAGGTGTGAGGTGTGATTTGTCAATTTACATAGGTATGTGTGTATCTTATCTCAGCCTTTAAAATCTTACTCCCACACTCTGCTCTTTGAATTGAGAAAGCTTTTCGGATGAAGAGCGAAACGTCTTCTGTTACAAATAAAGTCCAGTTGTTTCTGTATTGAACGCTTTTTTGAAGAAGAGGTATTGTTCTTTTGTTATTATTGTTCTTTTGTTATTATTGTGCTTTTGTTCTTTTGTTCTTTTGTTATTATTGTTGTTGTTGTTGTTGTTGTTGTTGTTGTTGTTGTTGTTATCTAATTAACCTTTTTAATTTAAAATTATAATCTTATTAACTCTTTTTTTTTTTACCTCTTTGTGTTTTATTTCCAGTCTGGGACAGAGATAGCAGCTGTCTTCTTCCTCTTAAGGGAAATCCACCAGAGATCAACTGCAACTAAGACGTCTGTGATGACTGAACTCTGAACTTTTCCAGGGACCTGTCCCACCTGAGGGAGCAGGTCAAAGAAGAGATTGTGAGTAATGAGGACAAATAAAGCCACACTGCTGCTAGTTGTTGTTATTGAGATGATTTTCTCCACCGCTGGAGATATTCACTGCAACCAGATCTGTGCTTTTAGCAGAAAATGTGGACACGTTGGTATTTTTGGACAAAAACTTAAAACTTGATTAGATTGTAAACAGTCTGTTGCTGCTTATTGTTCTGGTTCTGACTGTTATTGTATTTATTAAGATTTTTATTATTGTTAGTATAGTTTATTTATTGTAAAGAGTGCCGTTTATTTAAAATATCACCCAAATGGGTCGCTTTTATTTATTTTTATACAAATGTATTGTTTACTTGGCATATTTTCAAAATAAACATTTTGTAAGTCTTTATTTTGTCTTTTTTTGTACCGAAAATTAACCGAACCGAAATGTGATTTTAGTGTACCGTTACACCCCTAGAAGATGGTGATTGTGAGGGTAAAATTGTGTGTGTGTGTGTGTGTGTGTGTGTGTGTGTGTGTGTGTGTGTGTGTGTGTGTGTGTGTGTGTGTGTGTGTGTGTGTGTGTGTGTGTGTGTTGAAGTAACATTGTCTTTATTGTACATGTGTTTCAGTGGTTCCTGCCTCTGTTTAGAGCTGATTAAGAAGAAGAAGCTCCTCAAGACTGAAGGCCTGATGTTGACCAGCAGGACCCAGAGCCTCTTATCATAAAGTGGAAGAAAAGACCCTTAGACCAGTCTGGTGGGTGACCAACTTAATATGGAGGAGACCGATATCAGATTTTAGGTCACTACAGTTTCTTTAAAGAGTGAGGAGGATTTAAAAAAAAACTTACCAGGAACCCAGATTTAAAAATTCACAGACAGTTCCAGCTCTTCAAAGACTCAAGTTCATGAGGATGATGAAGAGGATGGTGAAATGACCAGTCTTGACTCTCTGCTAAAGAACTCATCAGACTATGAATCAGAACATGAAGACAGTATGAAAGACTGGATGGAGAGCAGGGCTCCTGAATCAGAGGTAAAAACTGTCAACAAATCTTTGAGCTGCTCTGAGTGTGGTAAGCAGTATGTCAGTAACCAGACTCTTCAAAGACACATGACAAGTCATTCAGGAGTGAAGTCTTCAACCTGTCTGCTTAATAAGAAATGTGTTGGAGAGAAGAAAAATGTTGAGTCATGCAGGAAAGTCCAGGCAAGGCCAAAATCAATAAGCTGTGATGACTGTGGTAAAAGATTTACCTTCAAATCATATTTAAACAGACACATGAGAGTCCACACAGGAGACAAACCCTTTCCTTGTGAACTTTGTGGACAGAGATTTAATCATAAGGCAGATTTAAACAAACACATGAGAGTCCACACAGGAGAAAAGCCATTTCCTTGTGATCTTTGTGGACAAAGATTTAGTCAGAAGGCAAGTTTAAACTCACACATGAGAGTCCACACAGGAGAAAAGCCATTTCCTTGTGATCTTTGTGTACATAGATTTAGTCATAAGACAGATTTAAACCAACACATGAGAGTCCACACAGGAGACAAGCCATTTCCTTGTGATCTTTGTGGACAGAGATTTAGTCAGAAGGCAAGTTTAAACTCACACATGAGAGTCCACACAGGAGACAAGCCATTTCCTTGTGATCTTTGTGGACATAGATTTAGTCATAAGACAGATTTAAACAAACACATGAGAGTCCACACAGGAGACAAGCCGTTTCCTTGTGAACTTTGTGGACAAAGATTCAGTCAGAAGGCAAGTTTAAACTCACACATGAGGGTCCACACAGGAGACAAGCCGTTTCCTTGTGAACTTTGTGGACAAAGATTTAGTCAGAAGGCAAATTTAAACATACACATGGCAGTCCACACAGGAGACAAGCAGTTTCCTTGTGATCTTTGTGGACATAGATTTAGTCATAAGACAGATTTAAACAAACACATGAGAGTCCATACAGGAGACAAGCCATTTCCTTGTGATGTTTGTGGACAGAGATTTAGTCGGAAGGCAAGTTTAAACATACACATGAAAGTCCACACAGGAGACAAGCCGTTTCCATGTGAACTTTGTGGACAGAGATTTAGTCGGAAGGCAAGTTTAAACATACACATGAGAGTCCACACAGGAGACAAGCCATTTCCATGCGATCTTTGTGGACATAGTTTTAGTCATAAGACAAATTTAAACAAACACATGAGAGTCCATACAGGAGACAAGCCATTTCCTTGTGATGTTTGTGGACAGAGATTTAGTCAGAAGGCAAGTTTAAATTCACACATGAGAGTCCACACAGGAGACAAGCCATTTCCTTGTGATCTTTGTGGACATAGATTTAGTCATAAGACAGATTTAAACAAACACATGAGAGTCCACACAGGAGACAAGCCGTTTCCTTGTGAACTTTGTGGACAGAGATTCAGTCAGAAGGCAAGTTTAAACTCACACATGAGGGTCCACACAGGAGACAAGCCGTTTCCTTGTGAACTTTGTGGACAAAGATTTAGTCAGAAGGCAAATTTAAACATACACATGGCAGTCCACACAGGAGACAAGCAGTTTCCTTGTGATCTTTGTGGACATAGATTTAGTCATAAGACAGATTTAAACAAACACATGAGAGTCCATACAGGAGACAAGCCATTTCCTTGTGATGTTTGTGGACAGAGATTTAGTCGGAAGGCAAGTTTAAACATACACATGAAAGTCCACACAGGAGACAAGCCGTTTCCATGTGAACTTTGTGGACAGAGATTTAGTCGGAAGGCAAGTTTAAACATACACATGAGAGTCCACACAGGAGACAAGCCATTTCCATGCGATCTTTGTGGACATAGTTTTAGTCATAAGACAAATTTAAACAAACACATGAGAGTCCATACAGGAGACAAGCCATTTCCTTGTGATGTTTGTGGACAGAGATTTAGTCAGAAGGCAAGTTTAAATTCACACATGAGAGTCCACACAGGAGACAAGCCATTTCCTTGTGATCTTTGTGGACATAGATTTAGTCATAAGACAGATTTAAACAAACACATGAGAGTCCACACAGGAGACAAGCCGTTTCCTTGTGAACTTTGTGGACAGAGATTCAGTCAGAAGGCAAGTTTAAACTCACACATGAGGGTCCACACAGGAGACAAGCCGTTTCCTTGTGAACTTTGTGGACAAAGATTTAGTCAGAAGGCAAATTTAAACATACACATGGCAGTCCACACAGGAGACAAGCAGTTTCCTTGTGATCTTTGTGGACATAGATTTAGTCATAAGACAGATTTAAACAAACACATGAGAGTCCATACAGGAGACAAGCCATTTCCTTGTGATGTTTGTGGACAGAGATTTAGTCGGAAGGCAAGTTTAAACATACACATGAAAGTCCACACAGGAGACAAGCCGTTTCCATGTGAACTTTGTGGACAGAGATTTAGTCGGAAGGCAAGTTTAAACATACACATGAGAGTCCACACAGGAGACAAGCCATTTCCATGCGATCTTTGTGGACATAGTTTTAGTCATAAGACAAATTTAAACAAACACATGAGAGTCCATACAGGAGACAAGCCATTTCCTTGTGATGTTTGTGGACAGAGATTTAGTCGGAAGGCAAGTTTAAACATACACATGAAAGTCCACACAGGAGACAAGCCGTTTCCATGTGAACTTTGTGGACAGAGATTTAGTCGGAAGGCAAGTTTAAACATACACATGAGAGTCCACACAGGAGACAAGCCATTTCCATGCGATCTTTGTGGACATAGTTTTAGTCATAAGACAAATTTAAACAAACACATGAGAGTCCACACAGGAGACAAGCCATTTCCTTGTGAACTTTGTGGACAAAGATTTAGTCAGAAGGGAAATTTAAACTCACACATGAGAGTCCACACAGGAGACAAGCCATTTCCTTGTGAACTTTGTGGACAAAGATTTAGTCAGAAGACAATTTAAACTCACACATGAGAGTCCACACTGGAGTGGAAACTTTCTACCAGAAAATATTAAAATAATTATTATAGGCCATGAGATGCAACTGGTGTTTTAACACCCAAATAAAATTAATTTTGATTTTGTAAAATATATTCTGTAACAATTTTTGAACAAGTTCCTAATCTATGATTTGCTCCTAATTTCTCAAGAATACTTTAAAAACAAACTAATTAAACCTTAGATCATAATTTGGACTATAGATGTTGGTTCTAAAATACTGGTTCAGTGGTTGTGCAATATGTGGAGAGAACCAACCAACCAATCAAATTGTTTTTTCAAACAGTCAGACCCCATGAAATGTTGTTCATGTAATTCCTGAGAGAATTGTTATTTAATCAGTTAGTTACTTGGTTAATTAACAGATTTCTCATGCAGATGAACTAATTGTGTTTTAATTAAGGATGGGGCTGATCTGGTATCAGTATTGGCCTCGGCCTCCTATACCAGCATAATTTACCTATCAGATTTTTCTGATACAATCTGCAGAGATTTCCGATCCATGATGAATGTCTATGTCTGCTGAAACATCTCCACACGTGATTCCCTGCCGGCTGCTCTGCAAGGCAGGGAATCAAACTACGGAATGGATTTTCTGAAGGAAATCCATTCCATAGTTTGAACCCAGCTAAAATGTGAGTAAATACATGAGGACTGAGAGCAGCACTGTGGCTAACGGCTAACCAACTTTTCATCTCAACATGTCCGCTGTGTGGAAGTATTTTACACTAAACACCACAAGACAGCAACGTGCAATGTCTGCAGAGCCGCTGTACCAAGAGAAGAAAGCTCCGTTGCGACCTACAATACATCAAACTTAATAAACATCTGAAAAAGCACCACATTAAAGAGCACAAGGATTGTTTAACCAGGCACTGTTGTAAAGTTAGTTTTACTTTGGACGTTCGAGCTCCCTGGCTTCAGCGGTGTGTTCCTCTCGTTCAGTCCGAAGCAGGCTGTCTAATATCCGTCAGCTGCGCTCAGTCTGCCCGTCTCGGAGGAGGAGCAGACTGAGTGCAGCTGACTGAAATCAGACTGCCTGCTTCGCTGCTTGATTGAATATTTGCAGCCAAGATATAGTTTACATTTACCCTCCAGGACATATTTATCAGTACAACGTAGACAATCATAAAAAAGCATATGAACAGGAAAAATAAAATAAACCTATTTAAATAAATAATTTTTTTTTAAACAGCTACATTATAAAGCAATGTAAAATACTAAACTCAGGAACATGTCTGTGTTGGTTTTTGCCATGAACTTAGCAGATGTTTGAAGCCATTAATCACTTTAATATCCACTTCTTTAATATCCACTTCAGCATATTGTTTTTATGCTATTAGTGCTTAGTGTATATTTAGTTGATGTTTTTCTTAGTTCATATCTTAGACCTTATTACTGTTTTTCTTTTACATTTTGTTGTGGGATGTAACTGGGACCCTGTGTACATAATCTCATTCCACCCCATGTACCACATGTGGTGTGTATGACAGTAAAACTCTATGACTGACTGACTCTGACTTTAAAGCTAGGAATAAAAACATGCTTTGTGTTAGCAGGATTTAATTCTAACTTTGAAACTTATCCAACATTAAAACTTACCTCAAGTTGCGTTTTTGGACATGCATGATTATGATTGTACAAATTGTACTTGCCTGTAGAGAGGAGATTATTACAGCCTCATATAAAATCAATAATGATGATTTTATCTGAATAGTATCGTATCGATCGACATCCAGATTTAGGCATAGTGATCGGATCAAAAGCTTTTTTTAAAAGTGAATCAGTGCATCCCTAGTTTTAATGAAACTAACCTTATATTTTTTTTAATAAATTATGTAGCGTCCATCCAACCAAGGCCTTATCAGAGACAAAAGTGTCCCTCAAAGACACAGAACGTCCTCAGAGACACTGTGTCTCCTACCCACTTCTTTTGTGTGTGTTAATCTCCCAAGTCAGGATGAGTCTACATCCTGACCACCCCTGGTTCCATTCTGACTATGATAATTAAATCTCTCTGCTAATCAACTCTCTTTTCTGAAAGAGACACCTATGCCCCTTTTCCACTGTTACGGTGCGGTTCAGTTCAGCTCGGGTCAGCTCGTGTGTGGTTGTGTTTCCATTACACTTCTGGACCCATTCTGTAGGCGGGGTCCAGAATCCAACCCTTCTTACCACCTAGTGCTCCCTTAAGCTATTTACTAACCACCACTAGAAGAAGAACACCGTGAAGGCTTTTCCTCAGAATGTTGTGGAAGAGATGTCATGCTCTAATGGAGTACCTCATGAGCTGTAACTTTTAAACCTGATTAATAATCCTACCTTATTGCCTTCTCTGCCTGCTTTAAATCCATGTATTTTCCATTTTAGTATATATTTTTACAATAAAGATGTATTTAAAAAATCTTCACTTTTATTATTTAGATATGCACAAGGTTCATGTTAAAATTGCAAAACGTCACACTGTGATCCTTGAAACTGCTTTTACAATAAGCTATAAACTGGAAAACAATTTGGTTAAATTTTGTCCTTAAATGTTAAAGGTTTGGCTTTCATTAAATTTAAAAACATTAAAGTATTACTTATTAAATAGTCAGTTGGTCTGCGAATGCCGTGGTGTCCTCCTAGAAGAGCTGAAGAGGTGGCTGTTGATGTCTGTGTCTCCCTGGTAAATCTGCTCCAATGACCTGGAAAAAATAAATAAATCTGTATGCCTCTCTTATGATTGTCTATTGTTGTTGCTGTTGTCATTCTTTGTTGAAAACAGTTCTCTCTTGTAAATGAGTCCTCGAGACTCAATGGGATTAACCTGATTAAATAAAGGTTGAATAAATTGCGAGTAATTAGAATTAGAATTAGAAGTTCTAATGTTCAAAATATTTCTGTGATAATTCAATCATGTTTCCAATCATTTTACAACAAGCTGTTTGGTTTAATACCACCGTAAATCAATGTTGAAAGTTTATTATCAAATTTCATACTTGATGATGTAAAAGCTTTTGTTTCATTTTGCTGTATTTCTTTATTTTATTTTACTTTTGATTGCAATAAAGCTTATGATTGTGGAATAGTTTGTATCCTGGTAATAATTTGAGTGGAATGCACTGATTTATTTTCAATAGAACAAAACATCTTCATTTTAATTTGAAACCTATTTTTTGAGAATCTTACATAAACTTACATCAAATTGCTGGTGCCCTGCTACAAATCCAAATTCTTAGTTTACATGTGTTCAAATGTTCCATAAATCAACCAGAAACGGACCTTTAGATGACAGTTGAACAAACATTTAGTGACCACCATCATTATTAGTGTTTTTACATCAAGAATCAATTTAGATTCAATTCTGTAAGACCGATGACATTTCATTGTTTCACTTCAATTAGTTTTTGCTGTCTAGATAAAGAACCATTAAGAGGGAGGAGTGGGATCTCTCCAAAACTTTTGAACTTCCATGTTTCCCTGAAAACGGTCCTCAGAGGGATGGTGAAACCCTGACGACTCTCAGGTTCCAGCAGATGTTTCTTCCATTGTTAGGCAGGATTCACAGGTTTCAGGTTTTCCAGCTCACACTTTTTATTCTTTGTATGTACATCTACAAATGATCAAGTTTCTGAGTCAACCCAGTTCAAGATGGCCGCCACAGCCACCTGACCTTAGAAACAAAAAGTTGTCTATAATTCATGAAAAGGCCTCATCAACAGCCCTATTCTTTTCCTCCATAAAATAAGTTGTATTCTGACGTGTTTGTGTTTTAAAAACTGTTTCTCTATGATCTGCTGTCTTTGCATGAATTCTGAAAATGTACTTTAGAAGTTTTAGTATAGATTAGACACTGATCACTGCAATCAGCTGCAGCTAGTAGAGTTCAAATGTTCAAAAGTTAGTTTCTAATTCATCAACTAGTTGAAGTCATAATTATTCAAGCAGCTAAAAAGTCTTGAAATCATTGGAAGTCATTAATTATTGACTGACTTCAGGTTAGTTTAGATCATTAGTTAGACCCAATATATTTTCCTTATAATAATAATATTCTATATATTTTTGATGAAAATCAAATGGATCAAAGTGATAAAAGGAGTGAAATCCATCCAGATCCAGTGAAAATCTATTAAAAGAAGAGATCAAAGGCATGGTCTGATAAAGCAAGCAAGCAAGCAAGCAAGCAAGCAAGCAAGCAAGCAAGCAAGCAAGCAAGCAAGCAAGCAAGCAAGCAAGCAAGCAAGCAAGCAAGCAAGCAAGCAAGCAAGCAAGCAAGCAAGCAAGCAAGCAAGCAAGCAAGCAAGCAAGCAAGCAAGCAAGCAAGCAAGCAAGCAAGCAAGCAAGCAAGCAAGCAAGCAAGCAAGCAAGCAAGCAAGCAAGCAAGCAAGCAAGCAAGCAAGCAAGCAAGCAAGCAAGCAAGCAAGCAAGCAAGCAAGCAAGCAAGCAAGCAAGCAAGCAAGCAAGCAAGCAAGCAAGCAAGCAAGCAAGCAAGCAAGCAAGCAAGCAAGCAAGCAAGCAAGCAAGCAAGCAAGCAAGCAAGCAAGCAAGCAAGCAAGCAAGCAAGCAAGCAAGCAAGCAAGCAAGCAAGCAAGCAAGCAAGCAAGCAAGCAAGCAAGCAAGCAAGCAAGCAAGCAAGCAAGCAAGCAAGCAAGCAAGCAAGCAAGCAAGCAAGCAAGCAAGCAAGCAAGCAAGCAAGCAAGCAAGCAAGCAAGCAAGCAAGCAAGCAAGCAAGCAAGCAAGCAAGCAAGCAAGCAAGCAAGCAAGCAAGCAAGCAAGCAAGCAAGCAAGCAAGCAAGCAAGCAAGCAAGCAAGCAAGCAAGCAAGCAAGCAAGCAAGCAAGCAAGCAAGCAAGCAAGCAAGCAAGCAAGCAAGCAAGCAAGCAAGCAAGCAAGCAAGCAAGCAAGCAAGCAAGCAAGCAAGCAAGCAAGCAAGCAAGCAAGCAAGCAAGCAAGCAAGCAAGCAAGCAAGCAAGCAAGCAAGCAAGCAAGCAAGCAAGCAAGCAAGCAAGCAAGCAAGCAAGCAAGCAAGCAAGCAAGCAAGCAAGCAAGCAAGCAAGCAAGCAAGCAAGCAAGCAAGCAAGCAAGCAAGCAAGCAAGCAAGCAAGCAAGCAAGCAAGCAAGCAAGCAAGCAAGCAAGCAAGCAAGCAAGCAAGCAAGCAAGCAAGCAAGCAAGCAAGCAAGCAAGCAAGCAAGCAAGCAAGCAAGCAAGCAAGCAAGCAAGCAAGCAAGCAAGCAAGCAAGCAAGCAAGCAAGCAAGCAAGCAAGCAAGCAAGCAAGCAAGCAAGCAAGCAAGCAAGCAAGCAAGCAAGCAAGCAAGCAAGCAAGCAAGCAAGCAAGCAAGCAAGCAAGCAAGCAAGCAAGCAAGCAAGCAAGCAAGCAAGCAAGCAAGCAAGCAAGCAAGCAAGCAAGCAAGCAAGCAAGCAAGCAAGCAAGCAAGCAAGCAAGCAAGCAAGCAAGCAAGCAAGCAAGCAAGCAAGCAAGCAAGCAAGCAAGCAAGCAAGCAAGCAAGCAAGCAAGCAAGCAAGCAAGCAAGCAAGCAAGCAAGCAAGCAAGCAAGCAAGCAAGCAAGCAAGCAAGCAAGCAAGCAAGCATTACTTACTTACTTACTTACTTACTTACTTACTTACTTACTTACTTACTTACTTACTTACTTACTTACTTACTTACTTACTTACTTACTTACTTACTTACTTACTTACTTACTTACTCTAACATGTGTCTTGCTCCGTTTGTTCCTGAGCTGCAGCTCTACTTCCAAAATCCTCAGACTTTTCTTCTTCCTCTGCTTCCAGCTGTTTGAGCCGCTGTCTCCACATCTGTTCACTTCCGGTCAGCAACATTTACAGATGTTACAGCTCAATTGAACGTTCACTTCAACTCATTTGAGCAGCAGTCGAGAGAAAAGGCCTTCAGCTCGTAGCTACGGAGCAGAACAACAAACACTGACGTCACAACTGAGCAACTTCCGGTGCTGGGAGAACATCACTTCCGTTAGCTGCTGCTCTTCAAAATAAGAGCTCAAACTGATCTGTTCTTCAGCTCTACATCATTCAGTTTCTGTGTTCCCATGGCAACTTGTAAATATTTCACTGAATTTAGACCCATCTGATGTAGTTTAAGAAGGATTAGTATTTAATCAACACAAACTAGATGATGTAATGAAAGATGAGCAGCTTGTGGTGCATCTTCAAGCAGAGCAGAAAGAAAAGTGTTGAATCTTCATGAACACACGTCTGGGATCAAGCTCTTTATCAGAGTCCTGGAAACATCTGGATCCTTCTTCAGGATCTGAACAGCTGCTGTCTCCTTGGTCTTCAGGCTCAGACATTTGTCCACTTGGACAAAAACAGCCTTCAGCAATAAACTCCAGGACGGAGTGATGAGAGGAGCCGCCGAGCAAAGTTTGACCAGCTTTAATGTCAGCTTTAGTCAGTGTGACTGTGGACAGAAACTTGTTCAAGTTCTTTTTTCTTTTTGTCATTCCAGACACATTTAAATCACAGAGACATCAAATCACATTTCTTCATCAAATAAACAACAATCAGGTAGAAAAACTGTCATCAAGTCCTAAAGTTCAGCCATTCTCTTAGAAAAAACATCAAATAGTTGTGTAACATCATTACATGTTGTATAAATATAGAATACAGGCTGATCCATGAATCAAATGAGATCAACTTTATTAATAAAGCAGATTTAAACAACAAGAGTTGACCAATGTGCTGAACAACAAACTCCAAAATAACATCCATAAAACAACAAAGTGAAGGTGTTCAAACACAACATTTAAGAACAAGTCCAAATCTATTCTTAAAGGAGTCAATGAAAAAAGACTTGAGCTGCTAAAATCATTGGAAGCCAAAGGAAATGAACTTTTCAGTTTGAAACGTCTCAATCCAGAGGCTGAACATGATGGAGAGTAGAAGACTGTTGAGGCTCTTGTTGAATTCTTTCACTTTGAATTCTTCAACTTCACGTGGATCAAACTGGAACACATTTCTAACTATTTCACTCCTTTGATTCTGTCAAACAGATGTGAGCAAGAGGAAACAGCTGTTAAAGGAACACTGGCCTCAACCACCACATGCTGCTGAAATCACTTGTGGACAATATTTTCACTGATGATCCACAGAAAAGTCATCTTGTGTGCAGCGTTCAAAATGACTTTTCCTGCTGCGTTCATGTTTCCACTTTGTTTTCACAGCAGATGTTTGCAGCAAAGTGGACTTTATTTCAGCTGATGTGTCCCGAGTGTTTGAGTCTGAGACCAGAGACATGTTGGAGTCTGCTCACAAGAAACACTTCAATGAACACGTCCAGCTTCAAGTGTCTCACAGAAACCTCTGTTTGTCTTTCTCTAAAGTCTTCAGAGTGGACAATCAAATGATGTCCTCGCATCACTTTTCACATTTAGGACACAATTTAAAACAGCAGCACAAGCAGCTGTTTGATGAAACACTATGTGACTCCATGAAGCATCAAATATTCTACATTTAGCTGCTGATGAAGGAAAGAAAATCATTTTGACTTTGAAAACATCTCAACTCTGTGAGTTCAGTCAAAAAACACAAACACAAAAACACTTTTGGATGAAAAAACATTTGAGTGTTTCAAAACATGAAAGTAGTTTCTATGTTGAAACATTTCCAGATGTGTTTTTGAACTGTTCCTCTGGATCATTCAAACATCTGTTTATTGTCTGTCTGTCCATCCATCATCTAAAGCCTGAGCTTCACAACCAAACATTTCTGACAAACACTGAACCAAAGGTTCACTTTGAAATGAAGCTTTGAACTATTTAACATCAACTTTCACATTCGTTAACAAAACTTTGTGATTTGATGGAAACATGAGTTTTGGAAACTTTAAAAATAAAAAGATTTAATTACAGTCATAAGATTTTTGATGTCCAAAGAATGATTTAGATTTAAATGTCTTTGTGTTTGACTATAAAATGGACAAAAATGTCTCCGTTGAGCTCAAACTGGTTTCTGTGGAGTTTTGGATCTTTTGAATCCAAATCATTGGATCTGTTGATGTTCACTGATTTACTAAACTCAAACCTCTGATGGATTTCTTGAAATGTGCGCAGGTTTCTGTGAGGAAAACATTGAACATTTACATTTGCAACAGTCGCTGGATGTGCTGAACAAAACGTTGAACTTTGTGAAAAACAAACATTTTATTTCTTGTATGTTTAGAAGTTCAGAGTAAAAACACTCAGCACAAAGTCATGAAGAGCGCTC
>JBBPBX010079744.1:0-16323 GCA_038048925.1 Garcialebias charrua
GTTCCGGGCATGTCCCACCGGGAGGAGACCCAGAGGAAGACCCAGGACACGCTGGAGGGACTATGTTTCTCGGCTGGCCTGGGAACGCCTTGGGATTCCCCCAGAGGAGCTGCTCCAAGTGGCTGGGGAGAGGGAAGTCTGGGCCTCCCTACTTAGGCTGCTACCCCCGCGACCGACCCCGGATAAGCGGAAGAAAATGGATGGATGGATGGATAGTAAAACTTTAACAGTGTTATGAATGGGGTGCTAATGCATGATCACTGAAGCAACCCTAGTACTTTACAGCAAAGCATTCTTCAATTTCAGTCACTATTTTCTGATTTGCATCTATTACCGCATCTTCAAAAAAATTATGCGAAACGTAGAGCAAAATGTGTGGCTTGATTGGAAACAATGGCCCTCATGCACGAAAATGTTCGTATTTTTATCCTAAATTTTCTCTACTTTTGTTCGTACGAAGCGTTCGTACGAACATGCCACGTCAGATCCAACAAAGTCTTCTATCCACAGGAAAAGCGTGTAAACGGGCTGCTTAAAGTTGATGGATCCCACCTGTTCTACTCACCTGCGCGTGCTCGCGGGAAGGTAATTTACATAATTTCCACCCCTCAAAACACCATATAAGGCCACGCTTCCTGCCTTCTGACAGCAGGAAGTGTCCATTCATTCAAACTCGAAGTAAAAGGAGGAACTTCACGCGTTCGGAGATCTGCTCTCAGTCGCGCTGTGGCTACCCCCCACCCCCACCCCCCCGCAAGTGTCGGATGGTCAAATATCTTTAATTTTAGTGTACTGTGTTACATTATAGTTTCACTTATTCAGAAGAGCCGTGGCGCACCGCTACCCCACCCCCCCGCAAGTGTCGGATGTGTTTTTCAACAGAAGCATTTTAAATTGTCTCGAAACTACAGTTAACTTCATATTAATATTGTAGTGCATATGTTTTGTGTCCCGTGGGTCGTACAGTATCAGAAATCAAGAATAAATGGTTTGATCTGAAAATGGCTTCAAACAAACATCTCGCCGCAGCACGGACAGGAGGTGGTCAGGAGATGGTGGACAATAAATGCCACGCTGCAAGATGCGTGCCAACATGTTTTGCAGCACAAATGATGCGCGCACCTCCTGGTCAGCGCGCACCTCCTGGTCAGCGCGCACCTCCTGGTCAGCGCGCACCTCCTGGTCAGCGCGCACCTCCTGGTCAGCGCGCACCTCCTGGTCAGGGCGCAACCACATTCTGCAGGTTATATTTCGAATCAGATTTAATAATCAATTGCTCCGATGGTGTTTGGCACAAGATCAGTCTTAATTCGTACTTGTTCTGCGGCGGTGTATGGGGATTTTATGTACCTGGGTGTTAATATGAGGAGCGGCTTTGATGACCAAGGGGAGCGCACGACTCATGAAGCCTGCGCGACACACCAGACAAATTAAACTTAAAATTATAATTCTAATTCAAACAGAATAACCTATTGTCAAGAATAATTATGGTGCGTGAATATTTTAAACCCAAAATATTTTCTAAATAACGAAATATGAAGTTATTCGTGGAGAAGATCCGTCTGGATGACAGCAGACTGACGCTCCTAAATTATACGACAGGTCCGGACCACTCGTAAATTTTGTTCGTATCTGAAAAAAATCCTAGGATACGAAAACATTGTTGAATGCCACAAATGATCCTAAATCACTCGTACGCACAGTTTAAGAACAAATCTGTGCGTACGAACGGTTCGTGCATGAGGGCCAATGTGCTTGAGTGTTGATGGCAGTAAAGAACTCTTGGGTTTTTGTAAAACTGGTGACAGCATCCATACCATACCACTTTATTTATAGAGCACACAAAAACAGCAGCAAGGCCAACCAAAGTGCTGTACATCAACACAAATAGCAAAGGACTCATCATCCAGCCTCCTTACCGCTCAGGATACTTCAGATAGAAATACAGTCGCAGTTTGTTTTCACATCACAGACGGTTGGACTTTATGTAACTGAAGCAACAATTTTAATATCTCTATTGTTTTTCACACAATTAAGGGAGTGGTGGTCCAGAGGCTAGAGAAGATGAGCCTGTGATTGAGAGGTTGCAGGTTTGAATCCCCAAACCAACAATGAAAATTTGGGTGGGACCCGCACCTGCTTCCACCCACATTTCCCCCGGGCCCTTGAGCAAGGCCCTTAACCCCCCACTGCTGCCCGGGCTGCATTGGATAAAGCTCTCTGCTCCACACAGAGGGCTTTGATAACTCAGTGACCAGTTGTTGCATCAGGAAGGGCATCCAGCCGAAAAAAACAATTGCTGTCTTTGTATGAGTTTGTTCACTGTGGCATCCACTAGGGGTTGAACGAGTACATAATTTTTAAACTCGACATTATCACAAATAAACTCGAGTAGTTCTCAAGTAGTCGATGACGTCATATGAACTTAAGATGCAAAATAAATAAATAAATAAAAATGCATAAAAACGTCATTATTTACCAAAAAAAAAGAGCAACAAAACATGGGGAGCATTTATTATTCATTCAACCTTTATTTATACAGGCTAGCCTCGTTGAGTCACGAGGACTCATTTACAAGAGGGACCTGTCTCACTCAGACCAAACAACCATCCACTCTCACACTCACACCTAGGGTCAATTTAGAGTCACCAATCAGCCTAACAAGCATGTTTTTTGGTCTGTGGGAGGAAACCGGAGTACCCGGAGGAAACCCACGCATGCACGGGGAGAACATGCAAACTCCACCCAGATTATGCTCCTATCATTTATCATACTGCAGATAAGTCACAGGAAAAACAAAACTATTAGTTATTATTATTATTATTAAAATGCCATAGTGAAAGTAACGTCAAAAACGAAACTTAAAAACAAGTGGGGCGTTGACCACACTGCATCACCGCCTACGGTGCTGTGCAATTAGGTTTACTTTTAGAGATTACTGTGTTTATAGGTTTTTAATAGGTTTAGAGATGAAAATTTGTTGATTTTTGGTTGTGAAACAAGTCAGAGGAAGCTGGTTCGGTCATTGGACCCCGTGTTATATGTGACCTGCAATGCAACACTGCCCCTCCTGTCACAATCTACGGTGGTCAGAGAAACGAAATTCAACAGGAAGTTGATTCAATGAGTAGAGCATTTTATAAAATTATAAACTGTTTTACCTTTTTGACTAGACTGGGCCTGCTCCATAACATCCGTCCGCACAGATAATCTATTTTGTCGCGTCTAACTAGCTCGCGCTTGGTGCGGATCATGTGACATGTGACGTAATGGCGTCAGTGCGACGTGATGATGTCACTACGAGTACTCGAGAGGGACAAAAATACCTCAATAGAAGTTATAGGGCTTGATCTGTCTATTACTCGGGTACTCTGTTAAAGCCCTAGTATCCACTCAAGATGGGAGCAGCTAGAAGAAGAAGAATTATTTTTTACATATCATATTTTGTGGATTATACGTCGCTCTGGAGAATAGGTTGCATCAGTCAAAAATGCCTCATGAAGAGTAAAAAAATTATATATGTCACTTCAGAGTAAAAGTTGCATTTATTTAGAAGTGTATTTCACAAAGTGCAAAAACAGACATTTAATATGAAATAACAGTGGTGCGGATTGCCCATTGGGAGTGTTGGAATATTTCCCGGTGGCCTGGCCCACTCAGGTTGCCGAGGGTCTGGACTACAGGTTTAGTTCGGGTCGCACTTAATTTTTCAAAATAAACAAGCTGCTTGTGCCCAGTCTCACTCATGTCTCACTGAAGCTGCATTGTAGCGATGGGGAAAGACAGACACCTCTCCCGCCCCCCCCTTCCTGAGTCTGTGTCCGTCACAGTAGAGACTCACAGGTTGCACGCCCAGCCTATGGACTCACGCTCCAGAGAGTTATATGTTTGCACACGGCGTGTGCACACAGACTATACCTGGGATCCTGAACAGGCTTAATTAACATAACAAGCCAACGAGTTCGACAAGCAAGTTACCATCCTCGGTGTCTCTTCTGAACAACTCCGCCAACTCCGGAGGAAGATGTGAGGGGGGTGGGGGTAGCAGAAGAGGAACAATATATAGTTGTCAAAAGCCTAGAGGGCACTCTCGCAGCTGCAAATGGTAATGCTTACTTTTTGGTTCATGTCAGTATGAATGAACATTTAACGCATCAGTCAAAAATTGCATCATGAATAGGGAAAACAAAAAGTTTATAACTCACTTCGGACTCTGCATTGTAGGACTGGCCAAACTATGAAAAAAAAAAGTCAGACTTAAAGTCCAAAAAATACAGTAGGCTAATTGTAGTTTAGGTTTTATAATTTTTTTGGAAATTTCACTAGAAATTTTCAACTTGGAATGATTGATGATGATGGTTAATATCATGTCACACTTTACCGCCCCAGACATGGCTGTTGTTAAATCCTTTTCCATAGTAGACTAAACTCAATATCAGAAAGGCTTGTTAAGCATTTATCAGCTGAGGCTGACTGTGGGATCCTAGGGTTCCAGCCACAATCACTTTCTCCACAGCTGCCACTCATTGCAATCATCCACCACTCCACACCTTCATCTGATCTGAAAGAGTACTCTGCAGACTATTTAAGCTCCTGCCAAACGTTCTTGCGACGCTGGAACATTATGACACGTGACTTCCAAGTCTTGCTTCTTCAAGTCTCCCAAGACCTCCTTGTTCCTGGTGACTTCACTTTGATATTATCTTGTTCCAACAATTATCAAACATCAACCTGGATCAGAAAACATCTGAGCATCTCCAACCTGGTCCTCTCTCCAACGTCGCTTACCTTCTCTGGATCACCTTCAGCTTCATGGAAACCTAGAACCTCGTTCTCTTCCTCCTCTCCGGCTCCATCTACAAGAACAAACACTTGTAAGAAAAAGATCTCCTTCAAACAAAGCCTATTTATTCAAGCAACCTGTAGATTTTCAAACACTCACCTTGTTCCTTTTCTTCCCTGCCAGGCCTGTATCAAAGTCAAAGTCAAAGTCAACTTTATTGTCAGAACTGCAATATGTACAGGACATACACAGGATTGAAATTGCGTTTCTCTCAGTCCCTCGGTGCAACAGTAACCATTTAAACACTAAAACACTGAAACATTTAATAAACATAAGCATAAAATAGTAAAAGTGTAACACTGTCCTGAGTTTTTGCATAGTAGTATAAAAGTATGAAAATTTACACCAACACTAAAACACTAAACATTTAATGAACATAAGCATAAAATGAAATAATAAAAGTGTAATACTGTCCTGAGTTTTTGCATAGTAGTATAAAAAAGTATAAAAAGTATATCTATAAAATAAACTGAAGGTTCTAGCATTGACATTTGCAAAGAGTGGCAAAGCAGCATATGAGTTAATGTACACAGTATATGTATGAGGTAGTTGATGTTGGTATAAAGAGATATATATCTGTATATATCTACACCTGTAAATAAAATCCCTTAACTTTTGTAGGCATGACTCTCTGCCCCTTCCTCAGTCTGCTAACGGGGTCAAGAACATCTAAAAACATGTTACTGGTTGGCAGGCTTAAAATAAATCTAGGTACTGGGTATGGATGAGAGCTCTATATACTCAGGGCTGATTAATAAACATTTGCATTAATATCCAAGTGTTCAGCATGCATTAGGTATGATACAGCCCCCCCTCCATCACTAGGACAGGTGGGTTGTCTGTTTATGCAGAAGTTGAAGATGTTCCAGAGATCAAAAATCACACTTCAAAACTTGCATATAGGATTAATTAAAAAGTTAATAGGAATTCATGGTAAACTCTTTTCTATATTCTGAGCAACTTTCATCACAGTGTGTTGACCTGAAAATTATTTTTGAAGCCCTGAAATCAACTCAACAGCATTCATGTCAATTTCTTTATACCTTAGTTGCATCCAATAGAAAGAGTTTTATTACAACTTGAGAAGATTGAGAAGCACAAAGTTATGCAATGCTTACTTTTCTCCACTGCCATTCATTCAAATTTGTAATTAATTCTCAATTTCCACAATCCAGAACATTCACTGCAGGAAGGTAGCTCAGTTGGTGGAGCTGTTGCCTCTCAGCGATATGGTTGCTGGTTCAAATCCTGGCCCAGGTTCTCTCTTGGATTGAATTCGCATGTTCTCTATGTGCAGTGTGGGTTTTCTCAAAACAGTCACAATTTTCCAGCTTTATTTTGAACCATAGTACATAAGGTAGTGGCAGGGGAATCGGACTTGGGATCCGAAGGACCCAGGTTTGAACCCCGGCCACGGCACACTTTGGGGTGTCTATGAGTGCACATCTATTTTCCCCAGCTCCCCGGGCGCTGACTACGGCGGCTCACTGCACCACCTGGTGGTGGTTGGGTTAAATGCAGAGACCAATTTCGTCTGTCAAGTATGGGAACATACACAGATGGCAACAATGTGACATTTATTTATTTTATTTTTTTATAAGAAACAAATTAGAGATAGCAACTTTATTTTTTTCAACAGGACAAAGCTGCACAAAAACATAAAATGCTTGATTTTTGTTGACACCACTCACTTCATAATAACGTCACCTGCATGCACGTCGATGTGAAATTAGCAAGTAACTGACAATGTCCAATTCAGTAATATATTTCAATGTACTGTATCCAGCAGTCAGAGCAAACAATGAGTAGACAGCAAAGCCAGAGGATGTCTCATAGACTCATGGCTATCTTAACTAATCTGGTCCAGTCTTTCTACAACACCTGTCTACACAGTGCATGGGTCTGTGGACTTCCTCTGCCATGCTGAGGTCCTTCTATGATGGGGTGTGGGGGTGCTTGAAGGTCCTTCTATGATGGGGTGTGGGGGTGCTTGAAGTGCTAACTCTGTCATCCATTTGACCTGTTACTGTATTCACTGCAATACAAAAATGTGACCTTTTAACAATGTAATTGTATCTAAACACCACCACTTAGCTGCCTCACCTTGTTGTGAGCAAATCTGCCTTATAAACCCAGTGATTGTTAGTGATGCTCATGAAATCTGCTTCCGTGAATGATCACAAAACAATAAAAACAAAGAAGATGTACATCAAACAAGTTGTTCGGACAGAAAGCATTACTTCTGTCCTGGGGAAAAAAATCTTGTGAGCACCTTGGACCCCCACTCCAAGTTGCATGCCAAGTGCTCTCCCACTTCACCCCCTCCAATTCCACCCCTCCACAGGCCTCCGGGAGGTGAGGTCAGAGAGCAGATATAAAGGTGGGGAGCTATCCCTGACCCTCTCCTCTCACTGTGGTGCCCTGAAGCTTCGAGCCAGGGTGAAGGCTGCTGAGAGCTCCTGGCAGGAGCATCATCCACCTTCAAAGGCATTTCAACCTACCAGATACCTCCAAGCTCACTCACTGGGCTCTTTGGCATCCCATTTCTGAGCAGGAAGTGTGAAAAGGTCTTCTAAAGTTCCTAAAAAACTACAAAGGAGTGATGGTTACCCCAAACCACACTACAAAGGTTAGCCTGTTAAAAAAAAAAATCCAACTCTGTTCCCCTTTTTATACATCACCTGCACAGTCCTGCTGGAATTTAAATTTCCCTGAAGACATTTTTTCAAGGGATCATTACAATACGTCGATTATGATCTACCGGTCGATCTCAAAGGTATTATGGTTAGATCACATGTCATTAAAAAATAGACGTCATCCTCTCTATTAAATTCATCACTTGATTGACAGACAGGGCAGCCAGTCTGAGGCCCCGTTTACACAACGTGAAAAAATGTAGTTGTTCATTTACAGACAGCAGGCTCGAATCCAGGTCTCAGAGTGGAGATTTTTGGGGGAACCCTCTATGGAGGTACGAAAGTGTGAAGTGGCACATGCGCACTACAGGCATCTGCAGTCCAGTTTTTCCGCTCTAACAGTTATAATAAATAACAACAGTTATAATAAATAACAACAGTTATAATAAATAACAACAGTTATAATAAATGGCAGAGAGCAGAGTGTTTTGTGCTGCTCACCCTTTTTCAACATGTAGGAGCAAACCTCATACAATCCAGGGTCCAAAGAGACATTACAGTAGTGTGTTCACCAGTTGGTACCTAACTGTGATCATGCAGAAGCTGCACGTGCAATGAATGCAGCTGAGCTGGTTCAGGGTTGCCAGATAAATTCAAAATGTCTTATTTACCCCTCCTTTTTTGTGCACATATTCAAGGCGCATGTTTGCAGGTCTCTCTAATGAGTCCTCAAGACTCAATGGGAACTAACCTGTATAAATAATGGTTGAATAAACAATCACTGCACGGAGCCGGAAAACACTACAGAATCAGAATCAACGAGCTTTATTATCATTGTATGCAGATAGAATGAGAACATGTCTGTACAGTTGTCCGAAAGATGGGCGGAGTGCTCATAGCTGCTGTGATAGCGCGGCCTCTTATCCTTTTCAGAATAAATGTCTTAGACAGAAAAAGGGACAAAGCCATGAGGAGAGGATAGTGGCATTACAAAAACAATATCTTCACTCCTTGTCCTTACAGGACACAATTTAAGACATAAAAAAAAAAAAACTCTACCAACAAGCACATTTATGAAGCAACTCATTCTCACTCCCTACTCATCATATATTGATGCTTGGGCTCAGGGTCCCTCCGCGTCACATACTTGATGCGTCGGGTCACCCCTTCTCAAGTATGTGACGCGGAGGGACCCTGAGCCCAAGCATCAATATATGATGAGTAGGGAGTGAGAACATGTTGTATGAACAGGTTACATATACATTTGATATTGAGGCAGTCCATGAAGCACTAACTGATAGTCCATTGTCCTGATAAGATGATGGTCAGGCGGCACAGTTTTGACAAGCCTCCACAGAAGTTGGAGGTGGGTGGGGGGGGTTGTGCGATAGACAAAGCTTTTCCTTAGTCTACACATTTCCCAGGAGAAATTGATAAGTCGGCATGTTTCAAGGCCAACGGGGAGTCAGATTCAGATAACCCACAATTGTTGATTTCACGGAAGCAAACGCTTTTTACTCAAAAATGTTGAGATTAGAACACACCACACCACTTAGTTCTGGATCTGTACCTCAATGTTTTAAAACTGCTGTTGTCTGTCCTCTGTTAAAAAAGCCTAACCTGGACTGCACTCTGCCTGAAAATTATAGACCCATTTCTAAACTTCCTTTATTGTCGAAAATCCTTGAGAAGGTTGTAGAGAGTCAGAGTCAGAGAGTCTTTATTGTCATTTGCACCGCATGTGGTACATGAGATGAAAACGAGATTATGTACACGAGGTCCCAGTTACATCCAACAACAAATGAAAGAGAAAAACAGTAATAACATCGAGAACTAACTAAGAAAAACATCAACTAGTAATACACTAAGCCTAATATAGTGGGAATAAACAGCAGCACGAACATGAGTTTGTATGAGCAGATGGTCACAGATGGTCACAGATGAACACAGCAACAAGAAAACATATCAGCATCACCATGATGTGATATTTTGCAGTGTTTATTTTAATTTTATTTTTATTTATTCATGAGTCTAACAGCCTCAGGGTAGAAGCTGTTCCTCAGTCTAGTGGTTCTACACTTGATGCTCCTCAACCTCCGTCCTGAGGGGAGTGGGGCAAAGAGTGAGTGTGCTGGATGAGTGAGGTCTTTCATGATACAGGTGGCTCTTTTCCTGCATCTAGAGGTGTAAATGTCTGTGATGGTGGGGAGACTGACTCCAACAGACTTCTGTGCAGCCTTCACCACTCTCTGCAGAGCTTTTCTTTCTTCAACTGTGCAGCCTCCATGCCACACGTTGATGCTGGAGCACACGATGCTCTCCACTGCACACCTGTAGAACGAGGTGAGAACTGGGCTGCTCAGACCGGCTCGTCTCAGCCGTCTGAGGAAGTAGAGTCTCTGATGACCTTTCTTGATCAGGCTGGTGGTGTTGTTGCTCCAGCTGAGGTTATCATTCATGTGTACACCCAGGTATTTGTAGCTGGAGACCACTTCCACTGCAGACCCACCTATTATCAGTGGGGCATGGGTGTGTTTGTTCCTTCTGAAGTCCACAATCATCTCCTTTGTCTTCTTCACATTCATGTGAAGATTATTCTCTTTGCACCAGCTCTCCAGGTGTTCCACCTCCTGTCTGTAGCTGGACTCATCATTGTTTGTGATGCATCCCACCACCGCTGTATCATCTGCAAACTTAACAATATGACAGCCTGGAAGTGTGGCTGTACAATCATATGTGAGCAGAGTGAACAGAAGGGGGCTCAGCACACATCCCTGAGGAGAGCCAGTGCTGAGGGTTATGGTGGAGGAGGAGAAGTTGTGGATCTTCACGGACTGTGGTCTGTCTGTTAAGAAGTCTAGTATCCAGTTACAAATAGAGGGGCTTAGTCCAAGTGTAGATAGTTTGTCTATCAGAGTTTGGGGGATCATGGTGTTGAAGGCAGATGTGAAGTCCACAAAGAGCAGACGCACGTATGAGTCCTTCTGATCCAGGTGGGTGAGAGCAGTGTGGACCACGGAAGAAATGGCGTCCTCTGTTGATCGGTTCTCACGGTATGCGTATTGATGAGGATCCTCGTTGATGTTGACGGTTGTCTTGATGTGGGACATGACCAGTTTCTCAAAACATTTAGCGACTATCGGGGTGAGGGCCACCGGTCTATAGTCATTCAGACCAGTCACTGTGGAGCTCTTTGGGACTGGGATGATGGTCGCGGTCTTCAGGCAGGTGGGAACTGACTCCAGTGCAAGTGAGGTGGTGAAGATGTCAGCCAGCACCTCACAGAGCTGGTCCGCACATTCCTTCAGAACTTTCCCTGGGATGTTGTCTGGTCCGGTTGCTTTATGAGGATTAATCTTTCTGAGACTGCCTCTCACTTCTGCTGCGGACACCCTGAGATGCTCTTCATCTGGTGATGAGGTGAGTCTGGTGCTAGCAGGTCTGTTTGGATCATCAAAACGTGCATAAAACTTATTGAGGGCATCAGGCAGAGATGGGTCCCTGGGGCATTGTTTGTTTTTGCCTTTGTAGTCTGTTATGCATTTAATACCCTTCCACATGCTCCGTGGGTCTTGTGAGGTGAACTGTCCCTCGATCCTCTGTGCATACGTGGCCTTGGCCTTCTTAATGCCATCCTTCAGTTCATTCCTGCTCTTTCTCAGTTCCACTTTATCTCCTGACTTGAATGCAGTGTCTCTGGCTGCTAGCAAGGCGTGAACTTCTTTATTTAACCAGGGTTTCCGGTTCGGGTAGGATTTCACATATTTTTTTATGGATACATTTTCAGAGCATGTACTGATGTAACCCAGGACTGAGGAAGCGTACAATTCCATGTCCACTGAACTACCATCAGTGGCTGCTTCTCTGAAAACAGACCAGTTTGTCCTCTCAAAACAGTCTCTCAACATGGGGGAACTATCTTGAGGCCAGATTGTTATTTCTCTTTGTTCCGGCTTCCGGCGCCTGAGTGGAGGGAGTTCTCTTGGGGCCAGAATCAGAGAGTCGTGGTCTGAAGATCCGAGCGCTGGGCGTGTCTTCGCTGTGTATGCCCCCTTTACATTTGTGAAGACTTGGTCGAGTGTTTTATCTCCTCTCGTGGCTGCGAAGACGTTCTTATTGAAGGCTGGGAGGGACACCTGGAGATCCACGTGATTGACGTCCCCGCAGACAATGAAAAGCCCCTCAGGATATTTACACTGCAGCGAGGTGAGTAAGTCATGAATCTCTCTCTGGGCGTCATTAGCATTAGCATCGGGTGCTATGTAAATAACGCTGATTACGATCACTGAATAGTCACGTGGCATATAATGCGGCCTACATCTTATTGTGATCAACTCCACGGCAGCTGAACAAGCTCTTTTTATCACAGCACAGTTCGTGCACCAATCTTTGTGTACGTAAATACAAACACCACCACCTCGCGTTTTCCCCGTAGTCTCGAAGCACCGGTCTGTTCTGAAGAAGAGCCGGTCGTCCAGCTCGTAAACAGAGTCTGGAGTCTCCTCAGAAATCCACGTTTCCGTAAGACAAAGCACGGAACATCTTCTCATCTCCTCCGACGTGGTTACCCTCAAACGAAGTAGATCCATCTTGTTGTCGAGTGAGCGAACGTTAGACAGGAAAAGAGCCGGCATCGGGGGTTTACCGGTTTTAGCGTCTTTCCGCATTCTCGTCATAATTCCTGCACGACAACCCCGCTTCTTTCCTCGTGAGCAGCGCTTTCTTTTCTTTCCCCTGGAGTGCATCTGCTTCCAGAAGGACGTTTTTAGCAGGTCCAATCTTCCGAGTTCTGATTTGAGTTCGTTGCTGATTTCAGCTGTGCCCTGTGGTAAATCCGCTCCAATTCTTAACAGATCAGTTCGGCTGTAATTCACCCGCAAAACACGCGCAGAGTCAGGTACAAAAACACTAGTAGCTCAACAACTAAACTTTTATATTGAGGACAATGATCTTTTGGACAGTTTCCAATCTGGTTTTTGTAGACTGCATTCCACAGAATCTGCATTACTAAAAGTTTCTAGTGATGTGTTGATGGCAGCTGACACTGGACATTACACTGTGTTTGTTGCTTTGGACTTGACTTCAGCATTTGATACAGTGGATCACACTGTTCTCATTAACAGATTATGTGATCTGTTTGGTATTTCTGGTACGGTTTTAAATTGGTTCAATTCTTATTTATCTAATAGGTCTTTTACTGTTTTCATGAACAATGTTCATTCTGACGTTTCTGATCTGCCCTATGGGGTGCCCCAGGGTTCAGTTTTGGGCCCGATCCTCTTTTTATTGTACCTACGCCCATTAGGCTTTATCTTAAATAGCTTTAGTAACGTCTCATACCATGTGTACGCTGATGACATTCAATTGTATTGTTCATTTCGACTGTCTGAATTCTATAAATTGACTGAACTCAGTAACTGCCTATCAGCCATTAAGATATGGCTTAATGACAACCACCTGCAGCTAAATGCTAACAAGACTGAAACGCTTATCGTTGCTCCGGATGATAAAATCATTGAAATTAAGAAGCATCTTGGGTTCTTAAACCTTGCGAACAAAAACAACCTCAGATATCTGGGTGTTCTCTTTGACAGCTCTCTGTCAATGGACAATCATTGCAAATTGTTAGCTCGAAACAGTTTTTATCATTTAAGGAATATTTCTAAGCTACGTGCTATTGTATCACAAAAGGAATTAGAAATGATTGTCCATGCATTTATTTCTTCTCGCCTAGACTATTGCAACGGCCTTTTAGTGGGGATTAGTAAATCCTCCATAGCTTCCCTTCAATCTGTGCAAAACGCTGCAGCCAGGCTTTTGACTAGAACCCCCAGAACAGCTCATATCACTCCGGTTCTGGCCTCTCTACACTGGCTCCCAGTTCATTTTAGGTCACATTTTAAAGTTTTATTATTAACTTTTAAAGCATTACATGGTGAGGCTCCTAAATATTTATTGGACCTTTTGAAGCCTCTTTGTCCATCCAGAACTCTGAGGTCTTCCAATAAGCTACTGCTGACAGTTCCGAGAACTCATTTTAGAACTCGTGGCGATAGAGCATTTGAAGTGGTGGCACCGAGGCTCTGGAACGCTCTCCCTATAACAATACGCTGCTCCGAGTCAACAGCTGCATTTAAAAACAGTCTTAAGACTCATCTCTTCAGACAGGCGTTTGGTTAACTTTGTACATTGTTTTTAGAGCTAGTTATGTTTTACCTTTTTGTATAGTATCTCTGTGATTTTTGTATAGTATCTCTATGATTTTATGATTTTATTTCTGTGATTTTATAATTTTATGATTTTATTTTTCCTCCTGTGAAGCACTTTGTGACTCTCATGTCTGGGAAATGTGCTGTATAAATAAAAATTACTTACTTACTTACTTACTTACTTACACTTTCCTCATTGGTCCATGGGCCAAGAGGAATGTGAAAACGTGAAGTGAAAAACTCAAGGTTGACAGCAAGTCTGTTTAGATAACAAAGAGGAATGTTTTGGGAAAGTGTCTGAAAGTGAAGAGACATCTCGACGCTTAGTTTGAGATTTAGCTGAACCCAACAAAAACAACTTTTGAGCAAGTCACTTTGACACATTATTCAACTGGGTTTCCTCCGGGTACTCCGGTTTCCTCCCACAGACCAAAAAACATGCTTGTTAGGCTGATTGGTGACTCTAAATTGACCCTAGGTGTGAGTGTGAGAGTGGATGGTTGTTTGGTGTGAGTGAGACAGGTCCCTCTTGTAAATGAGTCCCCGTGACTCAACGAGGCTAGCCTGTATAAATAAAGGTTGAATGAATGAATGAATAACTCTGACACATTATATGGTCAAGTAACACAGTAATGCTCTACATTTAAAGAATAACAGCATATAACATATATCATGAAAATGACAAAAGTTATTCTTTTGATTACATTAGAATAAAATCAAAGATAGAAATAGTCTCTTTTGGTGACTATGTTCTCAGATTACAACTAATGGAATAATTTGTAGTAAATGTCTTGCTTTACTGAGAGGTCAGTAAAGGTCATCTCTGGAACAGTTCAAAAATACACAGGTGTATCAAAGTGGACACGGTCATGCCCACTACATCTCCCCCCTTTTGGAAGCCATCGCCAGTCCTTGGGGATGGGGTCCAACACGAAAGGAACATTGAACTGTCTCTGATCTTGAAGTAATCCAGCAAGTGGAAAAGAAAAATCAAAATTATAATCCCATAAAGTTTTTGGAACTTCCATACTGTTCGGAGGTAATCCCATTGCGAAAAGCTTTTAATCCCTTGGAAAACTGAGTCTGTTAACTCTTGGAAAACAAAGTCTGTGATCCCTTGGAAAACAAAGTCTTATAATCCACAGCGGTAATTCCACAGCAGTAATTCCATATCGATTAGAGTTGGTGATTTCATCAGCAACAATTGTTTTTATAATCAGCATGTAGAGGGGATCCCTCGATTGACGCAGAGGAGGCGACCCTTGGATGAAGGTTGAAGACCAAGCGTTGGAGCTGCAGGTCCCCACATCGAAGGTTGTTGGCTGGTTGGCTTCCAGTCAGTGCCACTCTGGTTCTATGTGTCATGCAATTATGTGGTTTTTAGGTGGGCTTATGATTGGGATTTTACATTAGGCCCTACCTATATGCACCTGGTATGTAAGCTATCATGGTTTAGATCAGCTACAATTACCAATTAAGGGGTGGATCAATTCTGTAAAATTAGAAATAGGGATCTATACCTATAAATTTTGGAGGGCTTCTGTAACGAAGGCCTCTAATTCCAAACTATTCCTCCATTCATTACTTAGTTTAGGTTAAACTAAAATAGAAAAATGAAATATAGTTTGATCTAAATGTCTGTTGTCTTTTAGACGAACGACGTAGGATTTGGTATTCCTAATAAATTTTGAAGTCTATGGCGAGACTCATCAAAATGAATAGATAATCTAGAATAGAAACGATCGAATCGGTTCAATTTAGAAATTGTGAGACCAGTGTAGTTTATGGTACCTTGAGTAGCTTTAAACTACATTGACTCTTCGACGATTGAGATTTAACAAAACGAACTGCATGTTGGCATAGTTAAATCCATATCATTCATTAACCAATGTTAATACAAAACCTTTTTGGCTGGGAGTGTTCAGAACCAAACAATATCTCAACTAATGACAACAGTAATGACTAAACAACAAGGAAACAACGTTTCACTGCTTCGACACACTCTTGTCGTCAGATTCCAAAGTGCAACACACAAGAAAACAGGTCTCAACTTTATGACCGAGGTCAAATTAAATCTCGTGGATTTAAACGGTTGTTAAGATTAGTTTTTGTTGTGGGTTTTAGGCTTAGCGTTTCTAAGTTCAAATTGGACAATGCGACTTATAGGGTGGAAAATACGGTAGTTTAAACCTGATTAGTTTATTTACTAACTTGTGTTTGGACGACCTTATTATCCCATGAAGTCGGTGAGTTTGTGAGATCTTTGTCTTTTGTGGAGTCATTGAACGCCTTGTAAGGTTTGATCTGATTTCGATGTACCCATTTAGCAATTGGCTCTTTGCGGCCTTTGCTGATTTTGATTTCGTAGACGACTGAGGACACTTTGTCTGTTATCAGATGAGGTCCAGTCCACCTGGGCATTAGTTTGCGGGCGAGAGTTCCGGTCCCGGACCCTCCTTTCCCGGTTGCTGGGGCGAACGTATAGTACCAGACTCTGTCTCCCACTTGGAGTTCATTGTGAGAGGCCTTCTGGTCATAGTACGCCTTACGTCCTTCAGCGGATCTTTCCAGGTTTTTCTGGGCGAAAGCAAAAGTGTTTCTGAGGTGTACATTCAAATCTTTCATCTTTGGCATG
>JBBPBX010079745.1:0-16322 GCA_038048925.1 Garcialebias charrua
TATCACTCAATCAAAAACTGGTTTGTCACTAATTCATTTCAACTGCAGAAGTATCAATGCCAATTTTTCTAAGATAACCGATTATTTATTGAAATTAAATAGAACATTCTCGATAATAGCTTTATCAGAAACATGGCTAAACAATGATAATACCGATATCTTCCACATCAATGATTATGAACTATATACGATGAACAGAAATCACTCAAGAGGTGGTGGTGTAGCGCTATTTGTACACAAAACAATAAATTGTAAACTAAGCAACGAAATGACAATAATTGAGGAAAACATAATTGAAATGGTAACAATTGAAATATTAAATAATAACGAAAGAAATATTATCATAAGTTGTGTGTACCGACCACCTAGCTTAAATATTGATTTATTTTCTGACAAGATTGTTGAACTATTAAATAAGAACTATAATAAAACAATTTTTTTATGTGGTGACTTTAATGTCGATTTGGCAAAAACAACAGAATCTAACAGTATAAATACATTTAGAAATTCAATGCAATCTTTAAATCTTTATCCACTAATTTCTAAGCCTACAAGAATCACAGCTCATAGTGCAACCTTAATAGATAACATTTTTACGAATACGACAAATGGGGATGTATTCGGTGGTATATTGATGAACGATCTTAGTGATCATCTACCAATCTTTACATTTTATCAAAAGTATCAATTCATTCCACTTACAATTCCAAAAAAGAAAGCATTTATATTAAACACATCAAAGAAAGCATTAGATAAATTAAAGGATGATCTATCTTCACAAAATTGGGAAAGTGTATATGTTAATGATGTAAATAAATCATACGATGTGTTCATGAATATTTTAGAAGCATTATATAAAAAAAACTGTGTAATGAAAAATTACACTACAAAGAATCATGTAGACCAACAGTGGATGACAAAAGGTTTAAAAAATGCTTGTAAAAAGAAAAACTATTTGTATTCATGCTTCCTAAAATGTAGAACAAAGGAAGCTGAAGATAAGTACAAACAATACAAAAATAAATTGGTTGGGATTATAAGAAAACGGAAGAAAGATTATTACAGTGAATTGTTGAATAAAAGTAATGGGGATATGAGGGCGACGTGGAAAGTTGTAAATGGTGTGATAAATAAACATAAGGTAAACAATTGTATTCCACAGAACTTTAAAATAAATAATACGGAAACAAATGATAAAAATGAAATTGTAAATGGTTTTAATCAGTATTTTGTCAATGTCGGAACCAACCTTGCAGCTACGATCCCAGTAGTGAAAAATAAGATGAACCATTTGATCATAGTTCTAACAACATGTTACTGAAAGAAACTGATGAAGACGAGATATTGAAAGTGGTTAATAATTGTACAGAAAAAAAATCAAAAGATTGTTTGAATATGGACATGTCGTTTGTGAAAAACATTATAAGTTATGTCATTGAACCGTTCACTTACATCTGTAATTTGTCGTTTACAACTGCCGTATTTCCAGATGGTATGAAGCTAGCTAAAGTGGTACCGTTTTTTAAAACCGGTGACAAATGCGAATTTAATAATTACAGACCAATATCACTGTTACCACAGTTTTCTAAAATCTTGGAGAAATTATTCAGTATTAGATTAGATAAATTCATTGAACAACACAACATTATCACAAATAATCAATATGGTTTTAGAAGTGGTCATTCTACATCAATGGCACTTATGGATTTTGTTGAACAAGTATCTACTGCTATGGACCAACAACAATATTGTGTTAGTGTTTTTGTTGACTTAAAAAAAGCATTTGATACTGTTGATCATAGCATTCTCCTTAATAAATTACACAAATACGGATTAAGAGGTATAGCTCTAAATTGGGTGCGTAGTTACTTGGACAACAGAAAACAATATGTGCAATTGGACGATGTAAAATCAAAGCAATGTATGGTTACATGTGGGGTACCTCAAGGATCCATTCTCGGGCCAAAATTATTCATTTTGTATGTTAACGATATAGTTAAAGTCTCTAATTTCATGAAATGCATTCTTTTTGCTGATGACACAACTTTTTTCTGTTCTGGAAATAATATCAATGAATTATTGGATTTATTGATGAATGAGTTTCTAAAGATTCAAAATTGGTTTAGACTTAATAAATTGTCATTAAATTTGGAGAAAACAAACTACATGATATTTAGTAATAAAAAACAATCAAATGATATTCCATTTCTGATCGATAACTCATTGATTCAAAGAGTCAATGAGGTAAAATTCTTGGGTGTAATTATTGATGATAAGCTCTCATGGAAACAACACATCAATTTGGTCAAAACAAAAATATCCAAATCAATTGCAGTATTTTATAAAGTTAGATATCTATTTAATGATAAAGCATTGTATCTATTGTATAATTCAATTGCTGTACCACATTTGATTTATTGTATAAATGTATGGGGCAAAGCTTGTAAAACCAACACCTCCCCTCTTTTTATTTTGCAGAAAAAAATTATAAGAGTTATGACAAGAAAACATTACTGCCACCCATCAAATGAATTGTTTTGTCAAATGAATCTACTGAAATTTTATGATTTAGTAGATTATAACATTTTGCAACTTATGTATAGAGCTCATAATTGTATGTTACCTTCAAACATCCAAATGTACTTTGTCAAAAGAGCTAGTAGCTATAATCTCAAGGGAAAAGACATTTTTGTCAAACAGAAATTCAGAACGAGTTTAAAGGGAAGATCTACTGTGATACAGGGTGTTGGACTGTGGAATAATTTAAAGTCAGAGTTTAAGGAAGCCAAGTCGATTCTTGTCTTTAAGAAACTTGTTAAAGTTGATTTGTTGAACAAATATAAAGGACTGTATTGAGTATATATATAATTTTTGGTTAAACGAGTTGTTTACTTATTTGGTTATTATAGAGCACTTAGTTTGTATTAGATGATAAAAGGAGCAGATTTAACAAGATATTTTCTTCATCTGCTGCCTTTCATTTTATGTTTTTTCTTTCTATTTTTTATGCATATGTTATTTGTTGTATTTCATTCTTATAAAATGAATAAACTTTAATAATTTAGCTTAAATTTTTTTAAAAATTTAGCTTAATGTTTCCTTTTTGGAAATGCTGTATTGAGTCCTCATCGAAGAAAGAGTCATTATGTGGAATCTCACAATGGATTACACAAATTACGTTTTACTTTGCACTTGAGAAAATCGGCTATTTTACTAAGAACAAGCTTGATAATTTTTGGAGTATCTGGTCTGTCTTTTACACTTCGCTGGGCCAAAATTATATCCAACTTGATGGCTGGAAAAAGGACTTGTTATAAGGTCATATGGTGGATTAAACTGATGTGTATGCTGGTTGGTCTATTGAGGGTCTGCTGCAATATTTATTTTTCTTCCCCCCTGTGTGTATGTTCTTTTGATTTTTGTCTTTTCTGGGTCTATATTTTAAGTATTTGTAATTGAATATACTGTATGTATGCTTCTTGTTCTCTTGTTAAAATCAATAAATATATGTTTAAAAAAAAAGATCTGCTTTCATTAGCTCGGCTCGGCGGTTTTCCTTTTCTCTGCTTGTTTGTCTCTCAGCAGCCTCGTGCTGAACGGTGGAGCAGTGGTTAGCTGCGCTGCCTCACACCAAGAAGGTTGTGTGTTTGAACACTTTCTGTGAGGAGTCCTCATGTTTGAGTGTTTCCTCCCTCTGTCCAGAACCGTGCAGATTACCTGGTACCTTTTAGGATCTTGTCCGGTACAGTCACCGCCCTCATCAGGACCGGTCCATGTTGGGATATTTAACTTTTTTTTCTAAATAAAGTATTTTTAAACTTTATTCCAATATGATTTAAAACTGTGAGGATTAAAAAGCCACTCCAGGACTTTAATGTCCCTCTTCCATGGCCACTCCTTTTCTTGTCTTGGCTGAATGTTTTGGGTCACTGACCTTCTAGGACCCGTCTTCGTGTTCTGGCTGAGGGAAGAAGGTTCTCCTTCGTGGGTTTGGGGTTCATAGCTCCATACGTTGGCCCTCGGCGTGGTGAAGTCACCCAGTGTCCTTAGCAGAATGACAGCTCCATACCATAATGTTTCCACCTCCGTGCTTGACTGTGGGGACTGTGTTTGTCGGTCGTCTTTGTCATTTCTTTTCCTCCAAACACGGATTGATGCCACAGAGCTGGACTTCCGTCTCAATCAGCACATGTGGGTGATGCCGTTAACGAGTTGAGGGTTCTGATTGGGTTCATATTCTTACAAGAGCTTTGATTATTTATGAGCTGTAAGGAGGGACAGGACTAGATCAGCTGTTTGCTTTGTTGTGACTCTTGAACACATTTTGTCCTTTGCTTTTTTATTTTTATTTATATACATAAATACATACAGTATGTTTGAGATAAATAAATACATAAATTAATGCAGAGACATGTTAATATAAGAAGCGTTTATTTAATCTGTTTTCTGTTTAATTTTTAACTTTGTTAGTAACTTTTGACCAGAAGAGGACGGTGGTCCAGCGTTTTGCAGGGATGGTCGTCTTGTTTCTTGTGAGTGTAAAACCACAGGGAGTCTATGAATGTCATGAAGTGATCTCACGTCACTGCAGAGATCTTCCACCCGTTCGCTCATCTGCCCGTCCGTTCTGGACTCGGGTCTCAGTTTGAGCAGGGAGGTCCAGGTCTCTCTCCACCACCACCTCTTCCAGCTCTTCTGGAGGACTCCAAGGTGTCCCCAGATCAGCTGAGAGACAGAGTCTCTCCAGAGCATCCTGGGTTTTCCTCGGGGTCTCCCCCCAGTTCGACATGTCCAGAACACCTCCCTACAGAGGTGTCCAGGGTCCATCCTGACCAGATGACTGAACCTCCTCAGCGGACTCCTCTCGATGTGGAGGAGCAGCGGTTCTACTCCGTGTCTCTCCTGGAGAACTGGACTTCTCTTCCGATCTCTAAGGCGAGTCCAGCTACCCTGCAGAGATAATTCCTTTAGACCAGTGTTTTTCAACCTTTTTTGAGCCAAGGCACAGTGTTTTCATTGAAAAAATCCAGAGGCACACCACCAACCAAAATTGTAAACATAGATACACTGTATCTGCCTATATTAAATATATAGTCATTCTTATCAAAGTGTCTTGAATAGGAATGAAATAAACACAAAAATGTATTTTTATCATATTTTATATTTCTTATTTCAAATTGCACTTAACATGTCTTCAAAAATACACCCGAACAGTACCACAACAATGTGGTCTTAAATTTAAAGAGGTTGTAGAAAGGGGGGGGGGGGCTTTTTTGATCATTTCCAAGGCACACCTGACGACCACTCGTGGCACACTAGTGTGCCTAGGCACAGTGGTTGAAAAACACTGCTTTAGACCTCCTGGATCCAGGATCTCGTTTTTTCGGTCACTACCAGAGTTCCTGACCATAGGTGAGGGGGGGAACGTGGACCAACCAGTAAACAGAGAGCTTTGCCTTACAGCTCAGCTCCCTTTTCACCACAACGGATCGGCACAGAGTCCACAATACTGCAGACGCTGCACCAATCCATCTGTTGATCTCACACTCCAGTCTTCCCTCACTCATGCACAAAACCAAAGATACTTGAAGTCCTCCCCTTGAGGCAGAACCTCCAACCCAGAGAGGACATGACTGAGGACCGTGGCCTCAGATCTGAAGGTCCTAATCCTGGTGATGGGTCAGGATCAGAAACCTCTCATCCATCTTACAGAAAAAAACTGCACCACAACTCCATTGTGACGCTTCAGTTTTAATTGTTTCTACGACTGAATATTTGCTGAAAAGAGAAAAACATCTAGTTCAGTCACTGCGTCTCTGTGTGTCGTTCCTCCAGAGCAGCGAAGACTTCATACGGAAAAACAATAAAGTGTATAAAACAACTGAAGGTCGTAAATAAAGTGAAAACATTCAGCTCCGTTGAAAGATTTTCTGCATAAAGGCTGAGAAACTGAAGAAACTCTGTTCCCTCGCTGCGTCAAACAGCTGTGCACAGCCAGCTGTTCTGATTTTAACCTTGGCTGTCAAAGAAGGAGAAGTTGTTCTTCTCCAGAACGGTCCGTAAACGTTTGCTGGGCATTTGTTTCGTTTCATCCCTTGACACGACGAGCTGAGAGGAAAATAAATAATGAAAAAGAGCTTCTTGACAAATGAGAGGAAAAAGCTCGACCTTGTTTCCACAGAAGAGTTAAAACGTGTGATTTTTCCAGCCTCCAGTGTGAGAGGAGAGACGGGGCCCAGATGTAAACATCCCAGCAACCTGAGCTCATGCACTTACAGGTGTGTTAGCCATTATGAGCACCTTTTGAACGTTTATGCCTCTGGGAACAGATCCGGTCACTCCAGAACGGGTTTGGACTAGGGGTGCGAATCTCTCAGTGTCTGGAGAATCGATTCGATTCCGATTGTTGGTGTCACGATTCGATGCAAAATCGATTTTTCGATTCAGAAACGATTTTTGATTCAGAAACGATTTTTCTATTAAAATGGTCATAAATTTAGTTTCAGTTTTGTAACTGACAAGCTGAAAAGAATAAACAACAATGTAAACAAATGGAACATTTATTTAAAACAATAATTTTAGGTTCCTTATTGTATCAAATTTTTTGCATCATTTGATATTTATACCAAAAATAGGAACAAATAATACAGGAATGCATTAAATTCTGTAACTTAAATTACCAGTATTAGGTTAGCTTAGTTTCCTGGATTTCTCTAAAACAATAAAATAAAAATAAAAATCTAGGAACAAATAATTTATCCATCTATCATCTTTACCCACTTCTTCCTTTAAGAGTCACGGGGGTCACTGGTGTCCATGTCCAGTCATCACTGTGTGAGAGTCGGGGGACACCTGGACTGGTCTCCAGTCCATCACAAACAAATAATTCAAAATATATAAATACAAAAGTAAACAGACTTCGGCCTAACATAGTGCATTAACCTTTAACTCAAAATAATATACAGACTTCATTAAAAAAAAATTAAAAATTGATTTGGGGGCTTTTAGAATCGATTCTGAATCGCCAGGGCTAAGAATCTAGATTCTTTTTTAAAAAATCGATTTTTTTTCCTGCACCCCTAGTTTGGACCGTCACTCTTTTTCTGTATCTGTGAGGGTTTCACTTGTGCTTCCCCCAAATAATTCTGCTTGATGGTGGAAATCCACTGAAACACAGAATCAGATGCTGCAGCCCTCAGCGGGGTTCTGTTCCAGCCTCTCTCAGGGTTCTGGAGGAGTTCTGGTCCACTCTTCTGTCCAGCGTTGCTTCAGTTCAATGAGGGTTCTGCTCAGCTCTCTGAAGGTCCACCACAGCATTTCAGTCAGGGTCAGGTTCTGGACTCTGACTGGACCGTTGCAGCTCTTTGGTTCTGTTCTTTTGACCCGTTCTGTTGTAGAGCAGCTGCTGTGTTTGGGATCATGGTCCTGTTGGACCCAGTTTGGTCCAAGCTTCAGCTGTTGGACAGATTGACCCACATCTAATTCCAGAACCCTCTGGTCCACTCAGTGACTGACAGGAGCCCAGACCATCAGCCCTCCAGCACCGTGCTGACAGCTGGAGGGGCTGTTTGCTGCTCTAAAGAGAACAGAGGATTCAACTGGCGGCCCGTGGGCCAGAAAAGGCGCATGGGTGACTTCAATCCGGCCCACTTCATTAAAAAAAAAAAGTTTGTTTTTTTGGGGTTCTGGGTTCTGTTTATTGCAGTTATGCTTCAATGCAATAAAATAAACAAATTTAAAAGGTAAAGGTAATAGATCATTGTAAACGTGGTTTATTTACATAAACATCTTTGTAAAAGAGATTAATAATCTCAATGGATTTCTTCCTGGTAAAACAATGAATAAATAAATAAATGTTTAATAATAACTTTAAAGGTCCACTGGCATCATCTTACAAATTTGCATGAAATGATAGAAGATATATATATTTTATCATTCAACTATGTTCGTTTTTGCAAACAAAATGATAAATTAATGAAAATTCCTTTCAAACTGAATTTAAAATTAAAAACTGCTTTTCTCTCTGAAAAATCCGACTACAAGCGAATGCAACATTTGTGACGTAGGAGAAAGAACGTCTTTAGAACGCCCCATATAAATATTCATGGCGAACAAGAAATAAAACAACAAAATTATCAATCTAAGTTAAGATTTGAGCTATTTGTCTTCAGTTTTGGAAGCAGGAAGTTAGATGAGCAGAAACAGCAGGTTCTAATTTAGGTCTGCACCGTATGTATTTGACTCTTACCTGTTCAGGAAGCAGGGAGCTCAGTCCGAGGGGAGGCAGCTTTATTTATTCCATTTTTGACGAAGGTCTTACATCTTTTGGGAAAGTGAAAAGGCTCACTTGTTCACTGATGATATTAGAACACCCAAATGCGACACACCGAACCGGCATTTTTTAAGTTTTACAAAAAAAAAAGGCGATCTGGCTGAGAATGAATATGCGTTAATGGCAGACGAAGACTGAAGGTCCTGCTTCCTACGTCACAAATGTTGCATTCGCTTGTAGTCGGAATTTTCAGAGAGAAAAGCTGTTTTTAATTTTAGACTCAGTTTGGAAGGAATTTTCATTATTTTATCATTTTGTTTGCAAAAACGAACATAGTTGAATGATAAAATATATATATCTTCTATCATTTCATGCAAATTTTAAGATGATGTCCGTGGACCTTTTCTCGCTGGATGTCCGACCCACGAGCAGTTTTATTGAAAAGCCCTGCTCTAAACTCTCTACAGAAACAAAGGCTTCAGGTGCAGAGATGTGTGATGTTGCTAATCCTGATGGCTGAGGATCTTTATGTTCCTGAATTTCCCCGGTCCAACGGGTCAAAGTAGAGGGCGACACAGGTATTCTCACTAAAACTGAGTTCACCTGTTCCAGAAGTTTCCACTTTATAATATTTTCAAAATAAACGTCACACAGACGCTGGTGGTTTGCTAAAGGACTCTGGAATAAAGGATTCTGCTGGTTGCTCACACTCTTCTTTTCTTAGACCAAAAAAATTTAAATCATTTATAATTTTCTGTTTGCGTCAGTGTTTTTTACGTTGCAGGACAGTTTCAGGAAATATTGAAGCCTCTTTGTTGTTTGGAGATCTGATGGTGCTCCTGCTGTGGACGGCTTTTTCTTTTAGTTGCATGAGCAAACGTAGACTGTTTGACTTTATCTAAGCTCCATTTTGGTGTAAAATGACAGTTCTGAACTCTCCAACCTTCATATGAAGCAGTCGTTTCAGAGCAAAAACATTGTTTTATTTAAAAAAGCCAAAATTTAATTCTTCGGCCTTCTTTTCTTCGTGATCTGCAGGTCGTTAGCTACATTTTAGAATTGCAAAGACACATTTCCAAACATCTGTGATTGTATTTGTTTAGAGTTCCACCAAACAGCCTCGGGCCGAGCCTGGGTCCGACCCGAACCAGTCGACGTCAAGCGGCAGCTGAGCGCAGCAACACGACGGTTGGAGCCGATTTCTGTCCTGAAACGCTGCAGACGTGCAGCCGGTTGCCTGGAAATGTTCGTCCAACTGCTCTGCGTCTTCTGGCTCCTTCAGTCGTTTAAAAATAATAATTCACCTTTATTAAAACAAAAGTTTTGTTTTGTAGAAGTACTGGTGAAAGAACAGTCCAGGCTTTGGGTAAAACTTGAAGGTGAAGCAGCAAACTGAAAAACGTAATTGCTGTGTCACACTGTTGGTTTTATTTACTGACATTAAAGTTTATTTCAGTTTATGTATTCCAGTTTATATATAAATTACATCTTTAATCCGTCAATTTAATTAACTGACTTAGTCAAAGTCAAAGTCAAAGTCAACTTTATTGTCAGATCTGCAATATGTACTGTACAGGACATACACAGGACCGAAATTGCGTTTCTCTCAGTCCCTCGGTGCAACAGTAAACATCTAAACATTGAAACACTGAAACATATAATAATAGACATAAGCATAAAATAGTAAAACTAACACTGTCCTGAGTTTTTGCATAGTGGTATAAGAGTATGAAAATTTACACCAACTCTAAAACTAAAACATTAAACATTTAATGAACATAAAATTTACACCAACTCTAAAACTAAAACATTAAACATTTAATGAACATAATACTGTCCTGAGTTTTTGCATACTAGTATAAAAAAAAGTATAAAAAGTATAACTAAAATAAACTAAAGGTTTCTAGCATTGACATTTGCAAAGTGGCAAAGCAGCGTATGAGTTAATGTACACAGTATATGTATGAGGTAGTAGTTGATGTTGTTATAGAGGCAAAAAGTGGCATATGCAGTAAGGCACATTGGGCATCCCTAAATAAGACCGTTCAGAGCACACTGTATATGTATCAGCAGTGGTGTAGATATTAGAGTAGTGTAAATGTAAACAGTAGTAATTACATGTAAGCAGTAGTAATAAAAGTAAACAGTATTAATAAATGTAAACAGAGAATGTAAACAGTATTATGATTATAGGCAGTGATGTAATACAAACATTAGTGCAAGTATGAGAAGTAGTGCAAACTGTATGAGCACATGACCGAGAGTTTAGTGAATAACCCGTTTGATGACACAGAGTCCAGTGTTAAAATCTTTGTGTTGTGTGGTAATGTGTGAGAAAGTTTTAGTGTTAAGGCAGTTCAAATGGGAGGGGGGGCAGAGCAGGCAGAGTGTTTAGCATCCTGACTGCCTGATGAACAGAGCTGTCTCTCAGTCTGCTGGTTCGAGCCTGGAGACTCCTCAGTCTCCTTCCTGATGGCAGCAGTCTGAAGCAGCTGTGTAGTGGGTGTGTGGGATCACCTGCCATGCAGTGGGCTTTCCGAGTGAGGCGTTTGCTGTGTAAGTCCTGCAGTGAGGGCAAGGAGGTGCCCACGATCTTCTCAGCTGCTCTCACAATGCGCTGGAGGCTCTTGCGGCAGGATGCAGTACATGCACCAAACCACACAGTGATGCAGCTGGTCAGGACACTTTCTATGGCACCTCTGTAGAAGGTGCTCATGATGGGGGTTGAAGCTCCAGCCCTTTTCAGCTTGCGGAGAAAGTAGAGACGCTGGTGAGCCTTCTTTGCCAGTGCTGCAGTGTTCCTGCTGTAACACCACCGCTTGAGGTGGAGAAGTGTCACAAACACATCCGAGGGTCGTGGGGTGGAGAAAGAGTAACCACGCTGAAAGGGAATAGCTTGGCTGCACGGACTTTATTCAGCTGTTCAATACAACGTCATCCCCTCATGAACGCTGCCCGCATCTCCCGTTGTTTTCGCCCGCTTAACCTGAACACACCCAAAAAACCCCGAAGAAAAACCCACGAAGAAGAAGTCTCTTAAAGACACAGTAACCTAAATACGTAACTGCCCAAATAAATCATCTTACATCAAAATAAATCAAAATAAATCATCTTACATACTTCCCCCTCTCTAAATGAAATGTCCTCATTTCAAAATAAGGTAACCATAGTAACAATAAGAGAAAATAAATCATCTTCCCAAAACACAATCTCAGAACAATAAACAAAGTCCACATATAGAACAGTTTTTTTTTTTTTACTTTGTCACGACAACAGTCGTCGTGGCTTCCTAACCATGCGCCCACACCTGGTGACAACTGTACCCTCAGAAGGCGGCAAGCTAAGAGGTGTTTGCGCCGGCTGCTGGGAGACTGGTTCAGTTTGTCTCCTTGGTGAAAGTGTCAATGGCCTCGCAGTTTCTGCTGTCTGTGCTGTTTGGCCAAAGATCAAGGGCAATGAGCCAGACAAAGCTGTGTACTTCGGCAGCGTGTTCATGTTTGTCATTGGGACAGATTGATTGCCCTCCATTGTTAATGTGTCTGTGGAACCACGATAAGGTTTCAACCGATCATAGTGGATGACCTTTGTCGCAGCCTGAGGGTGTTGCACATCCACCAGCTTGTAAAGGAGCCCTTTGTCGTCCACAGATACAACCTTATATGGTCCAGTCCAGTTTGGAGCAAGCTTCTGTCGTTGTGTGGTGGGATCATCCATCCATACCAGATCACCACAAACGTATGGCCTGAACCTCGTGTCCTTGTTGTAGTAGTATTCCCGTTTTTGTCTCTGTTCTTCACTATGTAGAAAAACAGTCTCAAAAGCAGCGTCCATCCGTCGAGCTAGTTCTGCACCATAGTTAGTCGGACTATCAGAAACTGTTGGCGATGAAACATGAACAGTAGCCGGTAGTCTGGGCTCTCTGCCATGCACAAGGAAGTAAGGAGAATACCCTGTGCTCGAGTGTGGCGTAGAGTTGAATGAAAGCACCACAGCAGGAAGGTAGTGGTCCCACTCACCCCCATAGTCCTGGATGAGTCGAGCCAACTGTTCTTTCAAAGTCCTGTTAAATCTTTCCACCATACCATTCCCTCTTGGGTGATATGGGGAGGTCCTTTTCTTTGTCATCTGTAGTTTCTGACAAATGTTTTGTATAATTTCTGACTCATATTGTCGTCCCTGATCCGACAACAGTTCCTCAGGGACACCATGTTCAGGGATATACCTTTCACAGAGTAACTGTGCTACCGTGGCAGCCCTTTGATCAACCATAGCATATGCATTCACATACTTGGTGAAATGGTCCTGTACCACAAGCACATATCTGTTTCCCACAGACGTGACTGGCAGTTCGGTAATGTCCGTACAGACCAACTGAAATGGTCTTTCAGTCTGAATAGATTGTAAAGGAGCTCTGTGCTTTGGTACAACCCTCCTAAAAACTTCACATGTCTTACACAAGTTACAGAACTGCTCAATATCAGATCTCATTCCTGGCCAATAACACACTGTCAATGCTTTCTTAAATGTTCGTTCAGCACTGTAATGACCAGAACATGGATTACCATGAAAAAATTGCATTGTCTCTGTAACCAGTGCCACTGGAATTAACACTTGATAAACCTCAGGTTTGCCAGGCGGTGTTTGACCTTTTCGACACAACAAGTTATTACATAGCAACAAGTTATGAAACTGCCACCATAGTTTCCTCTGCATTTTACCTTTTACCTGTCTGAGGTAGGGACGTTTCTTGTTTTTAACCCAATTATGCACTTCCCCGAGAACAGGATCAGCAAGTTGTGCATTTACAATGTCCACGTTATGGGCAGATAATGTCTGTTGTAATGTGTCAAACCCCACATTCACATGTGTCCTATCAGTGTCCACACAACAAACTTTTGGTACCATATCGGTCCTCTCTAAATGTTCAGGGGTCGAGCATGACCCCTCATCATTACCCCTCGCCTCAGACAGTGAGACAGATTGTCCTGTATCACTAGGCGAAGAGTGAGCTTCAGGTAGCGTCGTACTTGTCATCTCAATAGAGTCCTGTCCCAATGGTATCCGTGACATGGCATCTGCATTTGTGTGTTTCTTACCCTCTTTGTGAGTGATTGTCCATTGATACGGATCGAGCTCCAACGCCCAACGACCCCTGCGTCCTGTAGGGTCATGCGTAATGTCCATTTTCCTTAAACTAAGCAAAGGACGATGATCAGTAATAATGGTGAAAGGATTGCAACTCAGGTAATGTCTAAAGTGTCTGACTGACCACACAATAGCATACAGTTCTTTGTCATAGGTAGACCATTTCCTCTCTGTTTTTGACAGTACATGACTTGCAAATGCCACCACCCTTTCTTGTCCCTGTTGTATCTGTGATAGTACTGCACCAACTGCCAAATTAGATGCATCTGTGCTCAGAATGAATGGTTCATCAAAGTTTGGAAATGCCATTATTGGAGGAGAAGTCAGTGCCTTCTTAAGTGTTTGAAAAGCTGTGCTACAGTCATCTGTCCATTCAAACACAACTTGTTTTTGGGTAAGTCTATGTAGAGGCTGAGCAATGAAGGCATATTGATGCACAAAACGTCTGTAATATGAGCACAGTCCCAAAAAGGCACGTACCTCTGTCGGCGAACGTGGAACAGGCCAGTCACTAATGCGTTCACTGTTAATTGGGTCCACCGTCAGTCCCTCTCGTGACACAATGTGTCCCATGTACTTCACAGCCGGTTTGCAAAAGTCACATTTCTTAGGGTTTAACTTTAACCCTGCTTGTCTGAAGCGAGTGAGAATGTCTGTGAGATTGTCTAGATGTTCTTCAAATGTTTTTCCCATGCAAATGATGTCATCCAAGTAAATGACACAAGTTGTCCAGTGTAGACCTCGCAGAACCAGCTCCATGAGCCTTTGAAAGGTTGGAGGTGCGTTTTTGAGTCCCATGGGCATGACCTTAAATTGGTACAAGCCATCACCTGTAGTAAATGCAGTCTTTTGTCTGTCTGCAGGATCCATTTGTACTTGCCAGTACCCACTAGACATGTCCATGGTAGAAAAGTACTGCGAACCAGACAACGCGTCTAAACTGTCATCTACTCTTGGTAGGGGGTGTGCGTCAGTAATAGTGACAGAGTTCAGTTTTCGAAAATCTACACAAAATCTATATGAGCCATCTTTCTTTTTCACCATCACCACCGGGCTGGCCCAGGGGCTCGAGCTGTCCTCTATCAAATCTTGCGCCTTAAGTGCTTCCACTTGGCGACGGATTTCAGCCTTCATGACTGGAGAGGTGCGGTAGGCTCTCTGAGAGACTGGGGTGTGACAGTTCGTAATGATTTTGTGTGTGACCATGTCAGTTCTACCAAAGTCATGTGGGTGTTGACTAAACACGTCAGCAAAAGAAGTCAAAGTGTCCGTCAGTTGTGTTTTCTGCAATGGCGTCAGGTCTGAATCAGTGTCATCTATAATAGGAGTTGCACCCGGACTGTCAGGTATCTGTCTATTAACACTACCAATAGAACCATCCATAATGGTGAACTCACTCTGGCCCCCTGCCAGGATAGCATGAAAATGTCCCACCTGTGTACCATCATGTAGCATAACTTCACTATGTGAAACATTAGCCACCTTCACACAAATAGAACCGTGCTCTACCCTCGCCACAGTCCATGCCATACCAGTAGAGGACTGATCGGTATAATGTGGTTCGAACACACCAATGTAACCATTAGGTAAAAACCCTTTGAGGGGTACATCAAGATTAGCTGTGATGACCCTCTCTGACATAGCCGGAATGGCAACCGTGGCCGCCACTGTCACCGCAGTCAGGCAGGGAATGTACAAATGTGGACTAACTAGTGGTACAGCTGTACCAGCTACATTGCATGTCATGGTGCGAGTGTCAACAGTAATGCCATTTGCCACCATAAAGTCCCAACCTAAAATGATTGGTTTAGTACAGTTTCTGACAACTTGAAGTGTATGTGTCATGGGCTCACCTGCAATACTTAGGTTCACATAAATGGAGCCTACAGAGTCAAGGGGATCACCTGTGACCCCAGTGAGAGGGATAAACCGTTTCATAATGGGTTTTCTCTGAAGAGCAGGTGTAGCCATTCTAAAAGTCTCACTAATAATAGAAACGTCAGCTCCTGTGTCAACAAAAGCATGCACCACAGTGTCCTCAATAACAACTGACACATATCTTTTGTCTACATCAGTCACACACAAGCTGTCAATAGTACCTGTGTCAGGGTGAATGTCGTTGTCCGTCTGGGCCAAAGAGAAGTTGGTAGCTGACAATTTGCCCTCATTGTCAGCTACTTGTAGTTTCCCTGCTCCCGGTCTTGACGTGCAGGAGACTGGAACCGTACCCGGGCCGGACTGGGAGAGCGATGAAGGCGGCCACTTTCATAGCGGCCCGGAGAGCGACCACGGCTAGCATAGCCCCTGTTTGTAGCGTTGTAGCCCTGCGAGTAGCGTTCAGATGAGCTGGTTCGAGCAGGTGACTCCCGTTGGTTGCGTTCCTCGTCATGTGATGTGCGGAAGGTGCTGCGGCGATGTGTGTTCCGGTCGTCCGATGAGTCTCTGCGGCGTGGAGGTGACAGATGGTAGTCATCCGATGAATATCTGCCCTCACCTCGTCCAGCCGAAGCGGAGCTCCGATGACGAAATCCATAATCCCGCCTGTCCTGTCGATATGCGTCCTCACGCTGGCGGTCAACCGTCATTTGTAGCTGATGAACTTTGTCCGCCAGCATTTCGATCGTGTTTGCCATTTTCTTGAAATCATCCCCCGTAGCTGAGTGGACTCCTTGAGGAGCAGGTGAAGGGAGCTGAGTAGACCACCCAGGTGAGACAGCAGGGTAAACTGGCGTAGAAGAAGACTGCACCGGAGCGGGGGATGTGAACACTCTAGTAGCTTGGTGAGCAGCTTCAATTTGAATAGCCAACTGTAGCGCAGTCTCCAATGTTTTAACCCCCTGTTCATGACATCGCAGTTGGAGGTATGGGTCAAGTCCAGCAATAAAGCGTCTAAATTTTTCTCCCT